>MVAK01000123.1:0-54089 GCA_014825535.1 Cystofilobasidium bisporidii
GTTCGGCGTGCTGGTGGGGGTGGTGTGCTTTGTGTGACTGTTGGGTGCGGCGCTGGCTCCTCCGGGTGTGGGGCCGGGTGCTGCGACTGCGTCTGGGGGGGGGGGGGGGAAAGCGATCGCACGAGGGCGATACACGGACGAACCGAAGGAGGGAGAGGAGGGACCCCCCCCCCCCCCGCCCCGTCTAGGCCGCCGCCGGCAGCATCGGCTCGTCCTTGACCGCGCCCGCTGCTGCTGCTGCTGCTCCCGCTGGCGGATCGCCGCCCTTGGCGAGCTTCTCGAGCTCCCATGACCTGGGCAGTCGAAGGCAGGACAGGAGCAAGTCAAAGGCAGGACAGGAAGGAAGTCGAAGGCAGGACGTGAAGGAAAGAGGGGGGGGGGGAGAGAAGGGGTGTCAGTCGGCTGTCCAACTTCTTTTCTTTTAGTGGTCTCCGGGCGCACGCACCTGTCGAACCACTTGTTGGGGTGGTCGACCGCCTCCCCGCCTCCGACGCCCTCGCCCTTGGCGACCGCGGGGTGGGTGCACTCAAAGACGCGGGTGCAAGCGACGTGGTAGTGGGTCCTCGCGACCTGGCCGAGCACCTCGTGCAGGTCGAGCTGGGTGAGCCCGTACGAGGCTGAGAGGAAGGTCGCGAGTCGGTCCGGGGCAAAGTGGCGGAAGGGGCAGCCGTGCGTGTCTTGGGCGCCGGGCTGCGAGGTCGTGAGGATCTGCTGGCAGCTGCGGGAGAGAGAGAGAGCAAGAGCGAAGGGCAGACAGACGTCGACGAGCGACCCACAGCCGATGCGTGCGTGCGTCGTGGGTGAGAGGGTGGGTCGGTCAGGAAGCTCGCCAAAGCCGCGAGGCCAGGGACACGAAGGCGCGAGAGCCAAGTGGGAGAAAGAGAGAGGGAGAAGAGCGAAAAGGGGGGGGGGGGAGCCAAGACACGCACGACCTGGGCGGGTAGTTCTTCTTGGCGCCCTCGAGCCCGTACGAGTGGCGGATGTTGTACACGTGGTCCTTCTTGAACTTGTCCTCGGGCATGGTCTGGCCGACGGCAAACAGCTTGCGCCAGTAGAGCAGTGCCTCGTCGATCGAGAGCCCGATGCCCTGACGGACGGACGGACGGAGAGAGGAGGGGGGGGGCAAGGGAGGGAGAGAAGTCAGGAGGGATGGACGAGGGAGAGAAAGAGAGAGAGAGAGAGCAGAACGCCGCAAGGCGCCGCACCTTGAGGAACAAGCCGAGCTGGAGCCTGGCAAAGTGCTTGAGGTGCTTCTTGCTCGTGCCCTCCTCCCAGAGGTGGCGCATGCACGGGGGGAAGTGGCGCCTGGCGAGCCCCTCGACCATGGCGGCCGTCACCCTGTCCTCGGGGTTCACCTCGGCGGCGCCGCCCCCCAACGAGAGGTAGTCCGAGGTGGACGAGCCAGAGAGGTACGAGAGCGACAGGTGCGAGAGGATCGGGAGGAGCCGCGTGTCTTCGTCGAGCCGCGGCAGGTACTTTGCCGTTTGCTGTCGTGTGCCGCGGGGGGGGGGGGGGGGGGGGGTGGTCAACGTGGCCGTCCGAGGGGCGGCCGGACAAGGCAAGCGTGAAACGAGGAGGGGAGAGCCGAAAACGACGACGACGACGTACCTCGAGCCCTCGCTCGAGCCGCTGCTCAAACGCCCGGAGGACCAAGCTCAGCTGGTCCTTCTCGCTCACCCAGGCCCGGCCGCGCTCGACGTAGCACCTGCGCTGGCCGACGAGGTCGGGCACGGCCGACCACGGCACGCGGTAGAAGGCGTCGGTGTGGGCGCCGGGGCCGTGCAGCCCGACGAGGGCGGCGAGGTGGGGGGCTTTGTCGAGGTCGGTGACCTGCGCCCGGGGTAAAGGGGGCGGGGGTCAGCTGGTAGACTCTCTCTGGACGTTTCCCCCCCTCCCCTCGAGGGCCAGTCAAAAGACGGGACGGGACGCACCTTGTCCCAGCCCAGCGCGAGGCTCTCGAGGAACCGCTTCCTCTCCTCCCCGTCGTCCGTCTCGAACCGCAACCTAAACAGCTCGCGCTCGCACCGGACGAACCGGCGTCGGAGCTCCTCGCTCCCGCAAAAGGCGAGGCGGAGGACGAAGTGGCCGACGACGTCGCGCTGGCGTTCGAGCGCGAGCGGGGCGGAGCGGGCGGTCGAGGAGGCCAGAGGGAGGTACTTTTGGGCGGCGGTCGTGTAGAGGGTGAGGAGTTGGGAGTGGGGGAGGTTGCGGATGAGCGAGGTCTCGATCAGGGCGATCACTGGGGCGGGCCGGCCAAAGGGAGGGTGGTCAGTGGGGGTGGGAGGTGCCAGCCAGGCAGGCCAGCGACAAGGCAGTCCTGAGACAAAGTGCAGAGCAGAGCAACGACGAGACGCACTGCGCAGACGAGCGATGGCAAAGGCCTCAAACTGCTCGAGCGAGACGTCGTCGACGGGCGGCTGGTTGTAGCTGTCGGGGGGGGGGGTCAGACGGCCAGCGAGAGAGGGCAGCGAGAGAGAGCGCGACAGACAAGTTGAGCCTGTAGGGGTAGCGGGTCTGGGGGAGGGAGACCTCGGGGCCAGGCTGGGTGGAGGTGGAGGGGCGGACGGGGGCGGCAAAGATGGACATGGCGGGTGGGAGGCGGGCGGGTGGGAGGGAGCCACAGGGGCAGAGAGAGAGGGAGAGAGAGAGAGAGACGCGTCGTCGGTCGACGCGCCCAAGGGGGGTTTGCCTCGGATGGGGCGATCGAGCGGGCTGGATGGGGCGATCGGGGCGATCGAGCGGGCTGGATGGGGCGATCGATCGCTTGGCCTCGCTCTCTCTCTCTCTCCCTCTTGTCTCCCCCTCCACCCTCCCCCCTCCCACAGCCCGTCATGAGCCGGTCCGTCTCTCTCTCTGCTGCCCTCGCTTGCCCTCGCCCCTCGGCTGACTCAGCCTCTCCCCCCTCCAGCCCCTCCTCGTCTGGCCTGTCCAAGCGTCAACCCCTCTACCCCCAGCCCTCCTCCCTCCTCTACCCCTCGCCCACCCCTTCACCCTACCCCTCCCCCTTCTACACCCCGACCGACTCGCCCTCCCCCCCACCCGCACCCTTTGGCTCGACCCGCGCCCTCGAAGCCTTGGAGGGCCAGACGGAAGCCCGCCTCTCGGGCCTCGCCGGCAAGGTCCAGCTCCTCAAGGACATCACCCTCGGCATCGGTCACGAGGTCAGGGACGGGACGGCCGAGATGGAGTCGATGGTCCGTCCGGGTTTGACCCCTTCCCACCCGTTTCCCCTTGGTCCCCTTTGCCTGCTTTTTTTTCTTTTGCCTGGGCTTCCTGGCTCGCTCGCTGGGTGTTGCACTCGCCCAACCCCAATCCTGACACCCCCCTACACGCACACACACACACACACACACACCTTGACCCCCCTTCCCTCTCCCGACCGGCGCAAAAGAACTCGCTCTACGCCCTGACCACCACGCACCTGACGCGCTCGATCCGCCGCCTCTCGACCCTCTCGGCCCGGACAGGCGGCCAGACGTGCGCCCTCCTCGGCTTCCTGCTCGTGTGCGGGTGGATCCTCGGCGGGCTGTGGTGGGTCCGGCGGTGAGGAGAGACGACGACGACGAGACGGCGGGTCGCTCGCTCGGGAGAGAGGGAGGGAGGGTGGTCCACACCTCCTTGTCTCTTTCCTGTCCTGTCCTGTCCTGTCCTGTCCTGTCCTGTCCTGTCCCTCGGTCGTTCAGCTGGGCTGTCACCCCGCCCTCGGCTCGGACCTCCCTCCTTCACCCACCCACCCTCCCCGCCGTCGACCCCCGCTTTCCCCAACCCCACCTCCCAACTCCACCGCACACACACACACACACACACACACACACACACACACAGGCAGCAAGCAGCCCGAGACAACCCCCACCCACCCCCAACCCCTCACGCCCGACCCCAAGCCCGACCGACCGACCCGACGGGGCTTTCCCACCTGCCTGCCTGCCTGCCTGCCTGCCTGCGGGCATATGGCCTCGTCGCTCGCTCGCGCACGTCATCATCGCGCGCGCGTACTGTGAAGGCAGGGAGGGGAGGGGGTGGGCGATGGCTGGCTGGCTGGCAGGCAGGCCGTCGACGAGAGGGCCCACGCCGTCCCGAGCTCAAGAAGCGGCAAGGTGTGGCGAGGGGTACTGGGGCGGGGGGGGGGGGGGCAAAAGGGGGGGGGGAAGGGGGAGAGCCCTACAGCATGCAACATGTGGAACAAACGATTGTCGAGAACCCAAACGGCTAGGCTAGGCGGTCCAGAGGTGGACCTGGTGGTCGTAGAACGAGGCGCTGCCGACGAGCGTCGTCTCGGCCCCTGGTGGCTCGTGCGCGCGGCGGCTGGGGCTGGCGTAGCTCCAGTCGGCGCCGTAGGCGAGGCTGGCGTGCTCGTCGAAGCGGGCCAGGAGCTCGCTGCCTTTGAGCCGCCCGACGCCGTCGTCGTCGTCGTCGTCGTCTGCGCCGCCTGGCGTCTCCGCCTGCTGCTGCTGGAGCCGGACGACCTTGAAGCCGTCGTGCATGCACGCGACGAGCAGATCGTTGGACCTCGCGACCGACGGGTGCCACTTGACGCGCCAGGCCCCCCCGCCGAGCGCGATCGGCTCGACGAGCGGGCGCGAGGGGAACCGCGGGTCGAGCAGCCTCAGCCTCGCGTCGTAGGACCCGACGGCGACGAGGTGGGGTCGGTGCGGTGAGGTTTGGATGCACGTCACCCCTCCGTCGAACCGCTTGTTGGTCCACAGCGGCTGCTGCTGGTTGGCGGTCCGGACGTCCCAGCCCTTGAGCTGACAGTCGTCCCCGCCTGGACCGACCCCAACCGTTCCGCAGCGGCAGGGTGTCGATGGGCAGGCAGAGGCATATCAGTCAAGGACGGGGGTTCTCGCTGGGTTGTCCCTCCTCCGCGCGCGAGGGGGTAAGGGTGGGGGGGGGGGGGGACCTTGCGCGCGCGAGAGAGAGAGAGAGAGAGAGAGAGAGAGAGAGAGGTAGGCCGCTGACGGACGTACCCGAGTAGACGACGTTTGGGTTCCAGCCGTCCCACGAGGCGACCCAGGGCTCAAAGTCGTGCGCGGGCCAGGTGCGGTCGACGACGAGCTCGCCCGTCGAGCTTGGGACGAGGTGGGAGAGGGAGAGGTTGGACAGGGACGTGATGAGGGAGGGGCTCGCGCTCCTGGTTTCCAGATAAGAGAGAGAGAGAGGGAGGGAGAGGGGGGTCGGTCAGCGCCTTGACCCCCAAAGGATGGCTCGAGGGAGGGACGGACGGTCGAGACGCACGGGGTGATGCGGTTCGACCAGTCCAACGAGAGCACGAGCGTCGTCGGGTCGCTCACTTGCAGCGTCTGCCGCTCGACCAGACGTTTCTGCGCGGAGGGAGAGGGGGGGGGGGGGGGCGCAAGGGAAGAAGGGGGGGGGGGGGGGGCTCAATCAGCCTCTGAGCTCTTGTGCGCAACTCGACGGGCGGGCGGGCGAGCATCGTAGACCAGACGACGATGGGGACACTCACCGCGGTCGAGTCCCAAGCGTGCGTGACGACCCGACCTTCAGCGTCGGCGACGGCGAGCAAGGCGGTCTGATCCGGCGTCAGGTTGGGATTCCTGCGAGGGGGGGGGGCGGGGGGAGGGCGGCGCAGCAGCAGCAGCAGCAACCGGGCAGCGAGCGAGCCCGTCGTCAGTCCCTCCCTCGGTCGACGGTCTCCCTCGTGCAAGCAAAGGTGCGAGAGCGCACCACTTCATGTCGAGGATGGCTGGACCTTCGACGCGGTCCTTCTCGGTGCTTGGTGAGCCGAGCCGAGCCGAGCCGAGAAAGAGGTCAGTCTGCGGGTCGAGTCGGGTTCAGTCAGGAGCGGTCATGAGACGACTCACCAACCCCCCTGCCCGTCCGTCTCGTACACGAGGCATCGGCCGCGACGCTTGGCCGCCGGGGTCGACCGCAGGTTGCCGTCGTCGTCGTAGGCTGCCATCGGCTCGGGCTCGACAGCCTCGCCACCCTCCTCGGCCCCAGGCTGCTCGAGCTGGTACGTGCCGACCGCAAAGACGCTCGGGTCGTGGGGCGAGAACTCGAGGGCGTCGGCGCTGTAGACCGTGTCGATCGAGCTCAACGAGGTGGCTGATCGAAAAGCAGGGGGGGGGGGGGACAGGGGGTTTGAACCGTCCGAGGCGATCAGCTGTCTCTTGCATGCAAAGCCCAGCAGGACGGGAAGGCTCTCACCTTGCATGCTGATGCCAGAGCCGGGAGGTCGTCAGCAGCTAGCCAAGCTCGCTCGCCCAGTCGCTCCAGGGGCGGAGCTTTGGGCGGGCGACCGGCCGGACGCGTCCCCCCCGGCGACCCTTGACGACGTCCAACCGCTGCCTTCCTTGCCCTCCCACCTTCCTCTCGCCCTCTCCCCCCATTCGAAACACGATCGCAGTCAGTGAAAGCAAACGCGACAGACCTTCTTGACGCTGGCTCCTGTCGCTGAATCTAACACGAGCTGTGTGTGCGTCCGTCCGTTGGCAGGAGGGGTTACCCCCCCCCCCGGCTTCGCCAGCATACGCCCGCACTGCTCCCCCGTGTCCTCGCCCTGGCCGGCCTGGACCTGGAGGACCTTCGCCTGTGGCCAGCTTGAACGGTCAGCTCGCCTGAGCCCAGGCAGAGCCTCAGCTGTCTCGCTCCCCTTCCGAACGTCACTCGTCATGCCCTCGAAGGCTGTCTGCGCCAACCCGCTCTTCCTCGAGTGGCTCGAAGGTGCGTCGCTTCACTTGTCGAGCCTCTCTGCTCGGTCCTCCCACCTCCCCCCCCCCCTGGTGACGCCTTCGCTGACGGAGCCTGACCCTGCCTCTCTCACAGAGGCGGCAGGCGAGGCGGCCGACAAGGGCTCCAAGACCGAGTTCGCGTACAGGAAGGCCGCCAAGTCGTTCAAGCAGTGCCCCGTCACCTTTGAGCACCCAGAGCAGACGCGCCAGCTCAACGGCGTCGGCGACAGCATCATCTCCTTGTCAGTCGTCAAGAGCTCGCTCCTGCCTCCCAGCGCCAGTCGCGAACCGGCTGATCTCTCCTATCACCTTGCCTTGCCCAGCCTGACGCGGCGACTCATGAAGCATTGCGCCGATCACGGCGACGCGATGCCCGACAGTGCGCGCAGCCCTTCATCCTCTTTGGCCTGCCCGCGCCTCTCAGCTTGGCTCTCGGACTGACCTATCGTCGTTGCGGCTCGCCCTCTCTCTTCCTCGTCTTGCTGCGCCACCTCCTTCAGAGCCGGAGCCGGTCAGGAAGCTCAAGGCAAAGCGCAAGGCGGCCGCCCCGCGGGTCCAGAGCGACGACGACGACGACGACGATGGCGTCGCAGCCGGAAGCAACGCGCGCGCCGGCCCGAGTAGCACGCTCAGCGCCGGCGGCTTCGACGGCCTCGACTCGTTTCGCAAGGAAAGGGTGCCCAGCCGCCCAACCGGCGTCGAGAACGACGACGACGACTCGGCCAACGAGGACCCAGACTTCTTGCGCGCGATGGCCGAGATGGAGCACGGGCCGCCGGCGGCCAAGAAGGCGAAGAAGGCGGCCAAGCCGAAGAAGCGCTACTTCCCCAAGCACAAGTCGGGCGCGTACGCGATCCTGCTCGCGCTGCACTCGGTCTCGTCGACAGACGACATGCACGCCGAGCTCAGCAAGCGGGAGATCGTCGAGATCGCCGAGTCGCGCGGCTGGTCCGACGCCAGCTTCAACAAGCCCAAGGACGGGTCGTTTGCCACGGCTTGGAACGGGTCCGTCTGGCCTGCTGGCTCGCTTGCAGCGTCTCGTCGATGGCGATCTGATCCTTCGTGCTCGTCTGGATCCGCAGCATGTCGACGCTCGTCAGCAAGGGCTACTGCATACAGAAGGGCTCGCGCATGGCAAAGTTCCACCTGTCGGAGGAGGGCTTGTGCGTCTGTTGGGTCACCCTCGGTCTCCCGCCTGGTACGGCTCTGATCGCTCTCCTCTTGCCCCCCTCTGCAATCCATTGCAGCGAGGTTGCTCAGGCGCAGTACGACCTCTTGCCGGTCGATCCGTTTGAACAGGACCGGCGCGACCGGCTGTCGCAACTCCCAGCTCTGTCACAGCCATCATCCGTGCAGCCGACCGTGGCTTCTCTGCGTCGGGTCGATCCGACCTTTCGGGTCGACCTCGAGGCCATCACCGGTCCCGATAAAGTACCCCCCCGCCCGTCGTCCAGCCCGCTCGACGTGCTGAACGCTGCTTCTGGGCGCAGCAACGCTAGCGCCGGGACGACCTTTGCGCGCGTGCATTCGGCGCCCGCGGCCGCTTTCGCGAGAACAAGCTCATCCTCTCGAGCCGACCGCCTGGCCGAGATCCTTGCCCTCGCCACCAACCGGTCGCACTCGCAAGCTGCTGCATCTTCGTCGCGCGCCTACTCTACGACGTCAGCGACGCTGTCGGTCCCAACGGCGGAGGCCAGGGTGTCCCGGCCGACCCCGCTCGGAGCCGGCGGCGGCTCGAGCGTCAAGGAGGACGGGCCGAATCAGCGCCCGCGCTCGTCGGTCCTCATCCATTCGACCGGCGTGGCTGACGGCGAGCCCAGCGTCGCGGTCGACACCACCTTTCGGCCGATCGTCTGGCACGCCGGCTCGTACGAGATTGTGCTCCTGATGGACCACCGCGAGAAGGCGGGCAAGCAGGGCGAGCAGGGGGCGGTTCCGCTGCGCAACATGGGCGTCCCGGCCGAGACGTCGAACGACATGGTCCTGGGCGACATCATGTGGGTCGCCCGGCGGACCGACGGCGGCCAGGAGGGCGGGGTCCAGGCGTGTGTGCTCGACTACATCATCGAGCGCAAGCGGCTCGACGACCTCGTGTCAAGCATCCGGGACGGGCGTTTCAGAGAGCAGAAGGTGCCTCGCTCGTCCCCACCTCGCAGATCTTGATCGCGCGCGCAGTGCTGACCCAACTTCACGCCCCTCACCTGGCCACATGCCTCAGATGCGCCTCAAAAACTCGGGCATCGGCCAGGTCGTGTACCTGCTCGAAAGGTACCATGTCGGCGACCAGCAAGACGCGTGGTGGTCGGCCGTCACGACGTCCAAGTCGTCGATGCAAATCATCGACAGCTTCTTCGTCCACGAGAGCGAGAGCTGGGAGGGCTCGATGGCGTACCTCAAGAGCATGCACGAAGCCATCGTCGACATCCACAAGGTCCGTTTGTGCTGCCCGTCCCTTGCGCCCATGCCACCGCTCAACAGGGGATTGACCCTTGTCCCCCCCCCCCCCGAAACAACGCTTCGTAGAACGAGTCGCTCTACATCATTCCCGACGACAAGATCCACCGGCCGACTTACTCAGAGCTCCAGAAGCAGCTGCGCCTCAAGTACCCGACCAGGCCGCATCTGACGTCCGTCCAGTCGTTCAAGCTGCTCAATGCGAAGAACGCGTCCATGACCTACAGGGACGTCTGGTGCAAGATGCTCCTGACCATCGCCGGCCTCAGCCCCGAAAAGGTCGCCGCTATCGTCGACGTCTACCCGACGGCGATGTCGCTCGTGCAGGCTTTCAAGGAAGCCGAGGCCGTCGAGCGCGAGGCGCGGGCTGCGTCGGTCGGCCAGCCCGGCAAGCCGCCCAAGATCCCCCTCGCCGCGCACCTGCTCTCCAACACCATCCCCGGCAGCAACCGGCAGAAGATCGGGCCGGCCCTCAGCAAGAAGGTCTACGAGCTGCTGCGGGCCAAGAAGTACGCCAGCGCGCCCGCTGAGGAGGGCTAGACTCCTGGCTCTGCGGTCGCGACCTCCGTCACCCCACTTTTCCTCCATCTCACACGAACCATCGACCGCCGCTCTGGGCACTGATCACGAACTCACGACCGACCTAGCCTCCCTTCACATTGGACTGTCCATGCATGGCCATTCCGTCTGCGAACGTGCAACGAGCCTCCTTTGCGGGCCAGGCCCCCCAAGCTCAAACCATCTTGCCTTGCCGCTGGCCGAGGAGCCCTCCCTCGGTCGCATCCCAGATCTTGGCGCCCCTGAGGTAGGTTTGGCTGCGACGGCGGGACATGCATGGATGGGGGGGGGGAAGTCAGGTCCAAAATTCAGCCGCACGCTCGAGAGTGGGGAGACCGAGAGGCAGGGGAACGGTCGCACGTCACGCGGCCCTCTAGCGTCGCGCCCTCGAACGGCGAGACCTTGTTCTTGAACAGGAGACCGTCCTGCGAGACAGTTTTGGCGGCGTCAGGCTGTACAGACCCTTGATGAGAAGGCAGAGAGACACGACGCAAAGCGCACCTTGAGGACCTCGAATCGAGCGGAAGGATCGAAGACTGGTGACAAGCAAGGGAGGGGCGCTGGTCAGCGCCCGTCATGCGATGACGACCGGCCGGGGGGCAGGCTACCCACTGGCGAAGCTGGCATCCAGTCCGACTTGCAGACGGCCCTTCTCGCCCTGTAGACTGACGCGCGCAGCCGTGCGCTCAGACGTCCAGCGAATGATCTCCGGGATGCCGAACTGCTCCTCGACCGGGCCGGCCTGCCGTCGGCGCGACTCGGTCCAGAGCAGCGAGATGCCCAGGCCGAGCGAGGATATGCCGCCCTGCAAAAGCGAGGATGGTCAGTGCCGCTATTCGTGCCGATAGATCGCACGCGCAGACGAGATGGCAAGGTCAGGGCGTCGAGGACGCACCCAAGCCGTGAAGAAGTCGCCCGTGCACGGGTTTTTCAACGAGGGGACACAAGGGCTGTGGTCCGAGACGACGTAGTCGATCGTGCCATCCACTGCATCAGGCGGGCGCTAGGTCAGAGACTGGGGATCGGCCGGGCTTCATTTACGTGCCGAAGAACACTCACACAGGGCTTGCCAAAGGAGCGCGCGGTTGGCCGCAGATCGGATCGGAGGGCAGCATTTCTGCATGCCAGAAGAGCGCAGTCAGTTGATCTGGTGACCTGCAGGCTGGAGGGGTGCAGCGTACGAAACTGGCGACTGACAAACTCGGTGTGGCGATCTGGGATCGACTCGGCCTCGAGGCTGGAGAGGGATCCGGGAGAAGGCGGTCAGCCAGGACAGACGATGCGAGCAAATGGGGCAGGACAGAGACGCACCAGAGGTAGTGGTAGCACGTCTCGACGGTGATGTCGACGCCGTCCGACTTGGCCTGGCGGATGGCAGGAAGGGCCTCTGCGCTGCTCAGGTGAACAATGTGCAGGGGCACGGTCGGGAACTCCCTCCCCAGCCGGATGATGAGGTCGATCGCGGTCGTCTCGTACACGTCGGGCCGCGAGTCGAGGAACGACGCGTAGAGGGTCGCATCTGGCTCATGCGCCTTTGCAGGGACTGGCGCGTCCATCTCGGCGTGGAAGAGAAGCGGCACGCCTCGGCCCTGCGCGAAGGAGGGCAGCAGTAACGCGTCAGCCGCCACACGGCCCGGGCGGACGAGGAGACGAGACCGAGTTGACGGCGCGCACCTCGAGCTTTTTGAGCGCCTTGCGCAGATCCTCTTCGTCAACGCACGGGAACTCGTCGACGCCGCTCTCGATCAGGAAGCACTTGAAGCCCTTGACGCCGGCCTCGATGAGCGGAATCAGGTCGTCCTGCGCGCCGCCGGCGGGAACGTCAGCGCCCGCACTTGCAAGGCGGTCGAGCAGCATGAAGACGCGAGCGGCGAACCTCGTTTCCTGGAATGACACCGCCCCAGAAGCCAACGTCGACGGCCAGCTGAGGACCGGCAGACGCCTTGCCGCCGAGATAGCTCTGAGCGGCTTCGCGCTTGGTGTCTGTCGCGCGCAGTTGCAAGTCGGGCGAGGCGGCGGGTCAGCTGCGTGTGTGCGCGCGCCAGCTGCACCGGCCGGCGGCGTTGGCAAAAAGAACCCACTCAGGCCGGCGACCGTAGTGGTGGGCGGGATCGAGTTGAGCGGCATCTGGCGAGTGGAAAGGTCGAGCAGGCAAGACATCGGTCAGCGGCCTCTCCCTCGGCGACCTTATCAGCTCGAGAGTAACGGGCGAGCTCACATCGACAATGGTGGTCACGCCGCCGGACGCGGCAGCATGCGTGCCGGTCGCAAAGCCCTCCCACTCGGTACGGCCTGAAGTTACGGAGACAGGGTCGGTCAATCAGCACCTGCGATGGAAGACGGCGGCAGCTTTTGAGCGATGAGAAGCCAGACGTACCGGGCTCGTTCAGATGGACGTGGCAGCTGCAGCGCGAGAAGGCACGCAGGGAGACGACTCGTCAGCTCGTCTGTTCCTCGCTTACATCCAGGACTTGGAGCCAACTAACTCGACCAGGCCTGGCAGGATGAAGGCATCGCCGACGTCCGTGACCTCAGCAGCGGCGTCGAGCTCGCGGTAGCCGGCGGTGATGGCAAGAATCTTGCCCGTCGCGGGCGAGAACTCGATCGTCGCGGGAGCCGGCGCCTGGCCGGGCAGGCAGACGTTGCTGGAGGTGAGGAAGCTCGACATGATGGCAGCAACGAAGGGGTCGAGGATCGTAAGAGGGGGAGCGAGGGGGAGCGAGAAAGAGACAGACGTGTGGTCTGAGCTCGGTCGTCCGACGAGCTTCGGAGGGTTCCTACCGACACGCGCGGGGCTGGCTGCGCGAGGCAGCTGCCGGCGGTAAGTCTCAGCCCACCCGACTGCACTTGCCACGCCGCCATCAAGTTCCCGACCGACCTCCCAGGCCCCCCTCTCGTCCCTCCTGCCCCTACTTGCCCTCCCACATAGCCGCCCCGTCCATAGCCCGAGTTACGTAATTTGCCGTTTGATTCGTCCATTTCGCCCCCCGCCGCCCAGGGCCGACTGTCCGGAAATCGGCCCCTGGCTGACAAGGCCTAATAAGGTCTTATAAGGCTCCCAAGGCAATCTCAGCAGCGCGTGCCTTACCATGCCTTACCAACCATCTATGAATTCTGTGATGCCCTTACCAAGCGCCGCGGGGACCTTATAAGGTCTTACCTGCTGGGGGGCCTTATATTGCCTTATATCGCCTGGGATTGCCTGGGATGCCCCCCCCCCCTGCGGGCGGCCCGCCCGGGCGCTTCCGGCGCTCGACGGTTCTCGCTCTTGCGCTCGAACGAGGCAGTCGGGTGGGTGCGAGAGCCATGTATCCAGCACGCTGCAGCCGTCCCTGCGACCCTCCAGGCCTCGCGGGCTGGTGCACGCCCATCTTCCCGCGCCCTCCTGCCGCCCTGGCCAGCACGCGCAATCGAGAGCAAGACTGCGAGGGGGTCAGCCGAGGTTCCGGCGCGAGAGAGGAAAGCAGAGAAGACGCACCGAGAGAGAAGGGTCTGCGGGGAGCTGGCCGCACGCACCGACTCGGGCAGGATGGTCGTCTGCGCGCCGGGGGGGGGGCGGCCAAGTCAGCGCTCGCTCGCAGGGCCGCCGCTCGAGAGACACGGAGAGAGCGAGACAGCCGACGCACCACCGGAGGGACGTCTGGAGGGCAGAGGGCAGAAAAAAGGGGTCAGGAAGGGCTCCAGGCTCGGGGGGAGAGCGAGGGAAGCGAGCAAGGGGAGGGGCAGGAGGGGCGGCGGAGGGCGAACGGGCCGCTCGACCGCCATCACACGCACCGTGGAAGCCATCAGCTCGACCTGCTGCAGCACAACACACAAGGGAGGCATCAGCTGGACCAGGAGGAGCGCCTAGGGAGGCTGGTCAGCGTCGATGGGGGGTCAGGCGGCCGGGAGTGGTCAGCGGAGGGCGGGTCAGCCGGCAGGACCCCATCAGCCGGGCGGCCGGCGAGCTGCCGCCGCCCCTTCTCGGCAGCCTCCTCAACGGACCAAGCCAGACAACGCACCTGGGCGTAGAGCAGGACCCGGCGGTCATGATGAGGCCATGGATGAAGGGCGGGGGGGCAAGGGTTGGACGGGATGGTTCGGTGGAGAGAGGGAAGGCCGGCGGGGGGAGCTCGCCCGTGAGATGGCGACGAGGAGGGCCGAAAAACGGCCCCCGCGCCGCCAAACCTGCAGGGGCCATCGGCCAGGCCTGCGGGTCCCTCGTAAACGAGGTAGAAGGGGTGTAGGGTGCGAGGTGTGGCGGGTGGAAGCAAAGCAGGGCGGAGGGAGATGCTATCGACGGGAGGCGGGCGAGCTCGCGGGCGCGCCCAAGTGGCGGCCGGCGGGCGGCCTGCTCAATTGCCGGGCGGGGTGATCGAGCACTACGATCCCATCATGATCAAGCTACACAAGCTCTAGGAATGGCACCACTCCGCAGGCCGCGCGCCGGCGAGCGATTCCAACGGCAGAGTCCCCAGCCTTACCAGGCCTTTTAAGGCCCACCAGGCAGCGACCCCCCTTATCTGCTCCCTAGGGCACCTTATTAGGACAAGCCAGCCTGTTATTCCCTTAGATTCCCCCCTTCCTAGCTGTAAAGGCCCCTTTTCAGATGGAAAGGGGTCATCTAAGGCCGCGAGCCTTATAAGGTCATCCCAGCCCACGCGCAGTTTCCAGACAACGTCGCCCAAGTTCGCGACCTCACGATTGCCATGAACCATCACCATCACCACCGCGCAAGGCAGGTCGTCCGACAGCCATCATCAGGATCGGAAGACAGGTTGTCGTGAGAATCGCAAAGGCAGTGGGGAGATCGCTGCCCATTTGAGCTAAGCTCAAGTCCTCTGAGCCGCTCTTCGCGTGGTGCGCGCCCCCTCTCGACCTCTCGTGCGGCTGAACGCAGAGTCCGAAAGCCAGAGGGATTGGTGAGGGCACAAGGGATAGGCAAGAGGACGTTGTCCGAGAGCGATGACTGGGCAGCCGAAAAGGGCCGATGGGTGGTACGACGCCGGAGGACGTTCGGACGGGAGACCTGCGCGCGAGTCCCACTTCACGCGTCAACCTCGCCCAGCAGCTCGAAACCGCGCTTGACGCCGGCCCCTCTATTGGCTTTGCCAGAGGCCACCTCCTGCGCCTGGCGAGCCTTCTTGGCCTCCTTTTTGCGCTGGTTCTTGCCCTTCTCCTTGCCCTCGGGCTCGGGCTCGGGCTCGGGGCACAGCTGGCCAGCCGACTCGCCGTCAAGGATCGCGGCGACACAGAGTCGGTGTGTGGCCTTCTCCTCGGCAGACTCGAACGCCAGCTGGCCGCGCGCCGTGTGAGACTCGGCGAGGAGCGCATGTATGCGCTTGCCTGAGTAGAAGCAGTGCGCTCGGGGCAGCGTCGCTGATGGGATGAGCAGCGCCTGGCGTAGCAAGTCCGTCTCGTGCAGCGTGTGCAGCAGGTGCGACGTGACGTGGACGCTGCGGTTGGTGATCTCCTGGATCGGAACCGACCGGTCGAACGGGTGCGCAGGAGCCGCCTCCTGTCCTGCGCCGAGATCCGATGCCGATGCCAGCCAGGCCCGCCAGTCGTCGATCGACCGGAGTGCGCCGAGGACGAGCGCGTCAATCTCGGGCCGTCGGAGGCGGGCCTTTGTGCCCTTCTCGCCCTCTTGCGCGAGCGAATGAATCATCCACCGAAGAGCCGCAACGATGGGCTTGAGACCGTCGGGCAGCTCGCGAACGGCCGGAGTGAGCGAGCCGAGCAGGGCGAGATACAGATCGACGCGCCATTTCAGCGGCTGCGAGACGACCGACGTCTCGCCCTCTAGCTCCTCAAGCGTAGGCGACAGGGTTTTGCCGGTCGGGAACGCTTCGACCACCGAGGCCAGCGTCGGGACCGGATGCAGCGAAGGATGGACGATGGCGGACGAGCGATGGTAGACCAGCACGTGAGGGTCCTGCAGCAAATCACGGTCGTCCGCCGAGTCGCCAGGCTCAGACGAGGCCGGCATCTCCTCCGGGATGTTTGCGCCCTCGTCGACGGTGCCAGCGGCAGCCGTGGACCATTCGGCGTCATTGTCGTCCATGTCTGCGTCCGACAGGCTCTCTTCCTGCGATGGCGGGCGACCCTCGCCGTCGATCTGCTCGTCGTCGTCCTCGTCGTCCCCGTCGTCCCCGCCGTAGACCGCTTGCGCCACAACAGGCTCGACCCAGCCCACGCCGAGCGAGTCGCTCAAGACGGCAACCCACGCGGCGCGCACTCCGTCGCCGGCGATGCGCGCGACGCTGCGCTTGGTCGTGTCCTCAAGCCACGGTCGGACCACATACCGCCCGTCACGAACGACGCCGCTGAGCTTCGGAGCAAATTCGCCGCGACTGAGTGCGTCGAGATAAAGGTGCTCGACGCCGGCCCGATGGGCGCTGATAAAGTCGGCCGAGGGCGTGAGTGACGGCGGCAACGTGGCGGGCAGCGTGTAGAGTAGCGCCGAGTCGATGAGGGTGTGGATCATGCGGTCCATGTCGGCTTCGCTGAGCGACTGGACGAGCAAGGCTCGCACGGTTCGGTCGAGCAGCTCTGTCAAGCTGTCGGGCACCTTGACGCCCTTGCGCGGTTCCTGCGCCTCGCGCAGGCACCGAGCGACGCGCTCGACCCTGTCGACCGAGCTGGCTCCGCGGTGTTGCAGACATGACTGGAAGTTGACGTAGTCGTTGCCGACAAGGCTCGCAAACAGCGGCAGCAGGCGGACCGGCAGCTGGAGCGAAGCCGCGAGCAGCGCCGGCGTGAAGACAGTGCACGTCATCGAGACGAGAAAATCGGGATGCGGGACGAAGGGCGGGACGGGCGACGCCGGCCGGTAATTGTCGTCGCGTGCCTTGCGCTTGCTCGCCTTGACGACCTGGAACCCGTCATCGTCCTGCTGGTTCTGCTGCGCGCGAGAGTCGTCTTCGTCGGATGACACGACGGCCTCCCAGCGTATGCTGTTGATAGGGATGTAGCCGCGCTCATGCCCGTCGCGTTCGGCCGTGTACACGACAAAGTCGGAATCGAGGCCGACGACAAAGCCGCCGCGGGCCGACGCGACAAAGGCGACGACGTCGTCGGCCTCGCCCTCGGCCCAGATACACTCGACGCCGAGAGCGAGCGCGACGTCGACGAAGGCCGAGTACATGAGCGGCGGAAGGAGCCGCATCCTGCGCAGCGACGACGGGTGCGATCGCGACAGCGCGGACGTGTGGTGAAAGAGGAAGACCTCGTGTAGCAGGGCCGACACACGGTCGACCTCGGTCTTGAACTTTTGCGGCGGGGACGGTCCTGCGAGCATGAAGAGACCGGACCATCAGCTCAAGTTTTACGAGTGAACGATAGAAGAGATGACGTAGGCAGGATGAGAGTGGAACTGCCGCACCGTCCAGGACCAGGATGACCTCGAAGCCGACAGCGCGCCAGCCCTCGATCGTCCGCTTGACGAGCTTGCCGAAAGCAAGGTGCTCGCCTCCGTAAGCTCGGGGGAGCTGCTCGAGCAGCGCGTAGATCAGACTGGTTCGAGAGCATGGACAAGAAGCGCATCAGTACTCTATGGTGAAAGCTGATCAAGTCGGACAAGGGGGGAGACACTGACCCCCAGGCGTCGATGACGAGCGGGGTCCGGTCGCCGCCGGCGGGCGTTGCCTCAAAGGTCTGCTCGTACGATACGGCAGCGGCATGCTCCTTGAGGTACGTCGTCAGGCCCTTGACACCCATGCTGTCGTACAAAGAGACCGAAAGGGGAGGAAAGAAGTGAGCGACGGGTCGTCGTGGCGGACAGGCAGAGTTGGTCCCAGGCACAGACCGGATTTCGTTTCGTCGCTTGGGCAAGGGGCCGCTGGCTCGATGGTGCTCCTTGCACCTCGTTTCCCTCGACCCACGACATCGTCAGAGCCCTCGCATCTCAACCCAGAGGAAGGCTCCATCCAGCGGTGTAGCAGGTGGCCAGAACTCGGTCGGCGGCGCTCTGGCTCAGTGGCATCAGCTGCATGAGCTCCGTGCGCCCAATCCTCCTCACGAGTGGCCGTCTGGGTCAGGTCGCCCCCACCTCCAGCTCGTCGCACATCGGCCACGTCTGTCGCCCAGCGAGCTCGACAGGAGCTGCCGTTTCGGAAACCAGCTCCATGCCTGTCGTAAGGCCAGCACGTAGACTGCCCACCTTGAAGCCCGTCGCTCCGGGCCATCGATCGGCGCCCAGGCGACCTGCTACGTCCCCGAACGTCGTCCAACTCCGAGCGCAGTCCGTGTCGCCAGGCGCGGGCGCTGCTGCCTCGGACGGCGTCGCAGTCCCTCCGTCGCCCGATCAACGAGCGCACAACCCGTCACAGGTACGCTCGCGCTTCTGACTGTGCGTCCGTACGATCGTCGCGCTTGCCATCTTCCCTGGCTGACCCTGCCAGGCACTCTCGCATGGATCGTCCGGCGTCCAGCCCTCTACGCGCGACGACCGGCGAGACGTGGGTTTGGCAGCCGCCACTTGCTGTCGAGCTAAGGTCATGGAAAGGATCGCTGACCTGACATCTCGACTGTACTATGAAGGCAATCGTTGTCGCACAAATGAGCGAGGAGACGAAGCTACGCGTGCGTCGGACGCCTTACCCCCGCACCCCTTTCCGACTTTCCGCCCCACTGACCACCACGGCTCTGACACCTTGCAGGCGACGGCCCGAAGGCAGGCTATCCGCAAGTATGAGGTCAGCTATGCCCTCCTTGCTTGATCTCAGCGCACATTTCTGACCCCGCCGATTGCCTGCGTACTGCGCAGGACACCTTCTGGTCGACTTTCCTGCAGCAAGGTCCGAGGGTCCCCCCTTCGCCTGCGCCCGCGCCGACCAAGACGCCGCGCGCGCCCCCTCGGTCGAAGCACCAAACAGCGAGTCCTTGTCTATGCGCTTCAGAAAGGTGAAGGAGCGAACCCTGGCGTTGAACCCTCCCCCCACCCTCTGCTTCCAGTCTCGACCTTTCCTCGCGCCGCCCCCGAGACGACAGGTCCCACCATCAATCCCGTTCCACTTCCACGACCATCTCGCGCACTATGCAGCCCTTGGCCTCGCTGCGGATGAGTTTGACGACCTTCCGTCGGACCAGACGCTTAGAGCCGCACGCGTGCACCTCCAGACGACGGCGCACCCGGACGTTCCTGGTGGGGACGCGGCGCTGTCCAGCAGGATCAACCAAGCGTACGACGCGCTCAGCACAAGTCAGTTCTTCAAGCCGCTCCCTCCTCTGAACATTGCTGGCGGCTGATAATCCGGGCTGGTGCTCCTTGTCCGCCTCTTGTGGCTGCAGTCGCTAAACGCAAACGATACCAGGCTCAAGGAGCGCGCGCAGCCTCCTCTTAGACCGACTGCACGCCCGCCCACTAAAGCAAGCGAAATCATCCTCGCCGCTATCCCGTCCTCTACTCTGCTCGGCCACTCGACAATCGACCCTATGAACCGCTTGGCCGTTCGACGCCCATCGAAGGCGCGGACAAGTTGCTTTCGAGCGAGAGGGAGTGACGGTCGCCCTCAAGCGTGAATATCTGCTGGCGCTGGCGGACAAGGGATCATCGCGGCCAAGCCCTCTTCCCTTGTTGCACGGACTCGCGCCCTTTCTGCCTTTGGCGAAATCATGAGGACCCCCACTTCCTGCGACTCCTGCCAGCCTGCTTGAGCAAGGTGATCAAAAGCGTGACGGACATGTGATGGAGAACAAACTAGGAGGTACAGTGGATGGGAGTCGTAAACGAAAGCTGGCTGGTCTCGTCATGTCCTGGATCTGACCCAGCGGCAAAACGTTGTGATCTCGTCGGCGCATCGAGCACTCATCTGCTTGTTGACGGAGCGTTGGGGCACGTTGCCGCCTGCGAGGGGACCAGTAAGGGAGGATCAACAGGCTGGAAGGATCAACAGGCTGGAACGGGATTGCGCATAAATCTGGAGAAGTGAAGTACGCACCGAGCGAGAAGGCTGTGACTGAGATCCACTCGATCTTGCCGGACGGCAGCTTGCGTACGCGCTCGACGGCCACCTGCCGTGCGCGAACGCGGCCGCTCTCGTCACCCTTACCCGGCTGCCTCAGTGGACGAGGGAAACTCGGTCAGCCTCGCGGCTCAATAGGTCGCTGATAGCAGCCAGCAGGAGAGTGAGAGAGGACTGACGGGGATCGAATCGTCGTGGACCGGGACGCTGACGTTGTAAAATTCGCCGTCGGACGTCGAGGTCATGACGAGGGACAGAAACGTGCGAGCAGCCAGCGGGAACGGCATGTCGACCTGCGAGAGGTGGACAATGACGGCCGAGTGTATCTGCTCGGGCAGCGTCGACGGCTCATAAGCAGAGACGAGGTCCATGCTCTTCAGGTCGGGTACCCACTCGCCGCCGCGGCCCTCTTCGTCCTTGAGCAAATGCTGCGGCGGTGCGACAGGTGGCACGATCGTCGCGTCAGGACTGCCTGCGCGACACGAGATGGAACAGCAGCGAGGACGGCAAGGGCGAGCAGCCTCACCTGGACGTCGGCCCACTCGAGGTCGTCGTGTTCGCTGATGCGGCCGATCCAAGTCTCGTGCTCATCGACAACCTCCTTAGTGCCGGAGCCGAGTCGAGATCCGCGACAGGTCGCGACGCGAGCGTCGACCCCGTGCGAGCTCTCGGCCTTCCAGCCGCTGCCTTGCTCGAAGTCGGCGACGAGCGCCCTTGCGTCGGACAGGAAGCTCGGAAAGGTCGAGGCGTCGTCCGGGACGTCGATGGGGGTGAGCGACAAGACGAGGCGGCGATTGAAGGACGACGGTGGTGGGGACGATGATGACGTCGACGACGACGACGAGCTGCTGGCCGAGCTGGACGGCGAGGGACGGCGGAAGAGCATGAGAAGGGGGGCGGGCTGTAGGAGAGAGGTCTAAAAGATGATATGACTTGGTGGGGGTCGAGGGGGAGAGGAGGGATGTGGTCCCCAAGCCTATCGAACAGTCAGTCGCCTGTCGTCGATGCCCTCGAGGATCGGGAACCGCAAGGGAGCGGCGGGCGCCATCGAGAAGTGGTTGAGCCGTGCCAAGCTGCGTCGAGCCGGCGTCGGCTTCGGCCCAAACGAGCCCGCCGGTCGGCGTCACGGTACGTCTGCCTTCCCTATCAGCCAACAGGCGCCTTGCACGCACTCCGCGTCGGTTTAGGTGGGTGAGAGTCATGATCAAAGGGCGAAGCGTTCAAGGCGCAGGCGAGGGAAGGGGGGTCGATCGGCCATGAGGGTCGGAAGTAAATATGAGGTTCCCACGCGAGGCCCCGTCAGCCGCTCACCGCGCGGCACAGGCCACACCCTCCTGATCCGACGTGCCCGACGCACATTCGCGCCCTTGCCGCCTCATCCATTGCAGATAGTGGTCGACATCGTCGACGAGCTTCGAGGCCATTTTGACATTGACCGCCAGCTGTGGGATCACGTTGCCGCCGACTGGGTCCAAAGGAACCAAAAGAGCGGTCGGCGCGCGTCAACGAGAGGCGACGGGCAAGAATGGGCAAGGCGCAAACGCACGACTGAAGCTCGTCAGGACGATCCACTCTGTCTTGCCGCAAGGCAGCCGCCGGACGCGCTCGACGCTGACGTAGCTGCCGCGCGTGCGGCCTTGCTCCTCGCCCTGGCCGGGCGGGTAGGAAGTGTCCGTGAAAGGGATCGAGATGTTGATGAACTCGGTCTCTGTGCTCGTCGTCAGGACGAGAACGAGGAACGTTCGGTCCTGCAGCGGCATCGGCAGCGCCAGGCGCGAGATCCAGACGGCGGCGGCGCTGTGTAGCTCGTGCGATAGGCCCGTAGGAATGTTGTACGGGACCAAGACCTCGAGCCCACGCAGCTCGGGGATCCACTCGGAGTTGTGGCCCTCGTGGTCCTTGAGGAGGTTCTGAGGGCGCGACCGAGCGGGCGACGATAAAGGGGGTGGGGGAGGGCCTGTCAGCTCTGACGGCCAGATCATCTCGTGGGTGTGTTGGAGCGACGTACCTGCCACTTCTCCCAACTATGCTCTGGCCCGTGGGTACTTTTGCGACCTATCCACGTCTCGTCTGCTTCGAGCATGTCCCTCACGCCGGGACCCATCGCGCGTCCCTTGGCCGTCTTGACATGGACGGCGCCCGCACCGCCGCCAGCAGCCTTGCCGCCGCGCCACCCAGATGTCGGAGACGAGGTGAAGCTCGCCTCAAAGTCTGCCACGAGCGCCCTTGCAGAGGCGAGGTAGGGAGGGAAGGCCTGAGCGTCGTCCGGGAGCTCGATAGGAGCGAGCGACAGGGTGCCGGGACGACGGCCCATCTTGGCGGCTGGACTTTGTGGGCTCGGCCGAGGGCGATTCGTAGTGACCAGGCGTTTCTGAAGGAGGGAAGGCGAGTGTCGTCGACGGAGGGTCCAGTCCTGCAAGTCCAGACGTCAAGTGAGGTAAGGGGTCAGTCACGCCAACCAGCTGCTGGGTGCGGCGCCAGGCCTGGCTATTGTCGGCGGCCTGCGCCCCCTTTGCCTTGTGGAGCTGGGGCGGCGGGAGAGCAGAGCCGGCGGGGGCGACCCGTCGCGCCAGACGAGACCGGTACGCCGACCACGACCCTGATACCTCCCCCCCCTTCTCTTTCGCAGACCTTTCTGTCCCAGTCCCAGCAGACAGCATGACGGGGGGACCTGGTCTCGTCCTTCCTGGCGCCGATGAGGAGGATGCCGAGCTGCGATGGGTCGGCACGCCGCAGTGCGTAGTAGCTCGCCCCCTTCCTGGGACGCGTCCATCTCGCCCCACACCCCCTCCGGGACGCCCCCGGGACGCCCCACTCGGCTCCTTAGGCTGACACTTGAGGTTGCTTTTGTCTCTGTCGTACGTACAGCGTCTCTGGACCGACCTGGATGAAGGTGCGTTGCCGTCCAGCTAGCGCGAGTTGCTGTGATCCGAGAGGGATGGCGTCGCCGAGGCTGACCTTTCCGGCCTGCGCCTCGTGCTCAACCTCGACCGCAGTACCCCCTCTTGACAAGCGGCATGCTCGGCGTCCAGGCTGTCTGGACGATAGAAATGAGCCAGGGTCAGTCCATTGCCGTCTGTGCGAGCGAGAGCTTCGACTGACGTTGTGCTCGACTGCTGCCCGCTCTCTCACGCAGCCTCGCCCTACCTCATCGAGCTCGGTCTGTCCAAGAGCCTCATGAGCCTCGTCTTCGTCGCCGGTGCGCTCGTCAGGATCTGCTCTCATAATTCATCCTTTCGAGGAACTGACGAGCGTTCCGCTCTTACAGGTCCCTTGTCCGGCTTGATTATGCAGCCGCTCATAGGTGCGTCGTTGCTGTGCGCCGTCCTCTCACCTCTCAACTGCGCTTCCGTCCTGACCCCCTTCCCCCCCCCCCACTTCCCCCGACATTGTACGCCCGATCAGGTAGCCTAGCAGAGTATGTCCAAAATGTCGTGAGGGGCCAATTCCTATTATCCCTCTGCGGGTGCTGACCCTTCCTTGACGCTCCAGTCGGTCCAAGTCGCGCTTCGGCCGACGGCGGCCCTTCATCGTCGCCGGCTGCGCCATAACGATCGTCGCCATGGTCCTCCTCGGCTGGGCGAGAGGCATCAGCGCCTGGTTCGCCGACCCAGACGGCAGCGTCGGCAAGATTCTCAGCATCATCATCGCCGTCTTTGCCGTCTTCCTCGTCGACTTCTCGGTCAACGCTAGTGCGTCTCCGCGTACAGGCCTTGGAAGATTCGCTGCTTGCGCCTGGCTGACGCGAGTGTTGCCTGTGAATCGGAAGTCATGGCCGCTGATCGAGCGCTGCTCGGTTTGTCCGTCCTCTGATCGTCAACGCCGAAGTGCCATGCTGATCTTCATTGGCGCTCACTCTCGTAGTCGACTCGCTGCCGCCGTCGCAGCAGGAGGCCGGCAACGCTTGGGCGGGCCGGCTCGCCGGGTTCGGATCCGTCGCAGGATTCTGGGTGTAGGTCGCGACTACCACCGCTGCACCCGCCCTGTTCGATCTTACTGACTCTCAATATTCGTTCTGCAGTGGCAACGTCGACATCCGCAAGGTTTTTCCCTTCCTCGGCAACACGCAGCTTCAAGCTCTGACTCTGCTGACGACGGTTGTGCTGGTCGGTACGCACGGTGCGCAACCCTGTCCGATGGTCGCTTGAAGTGCGTGCGACCCGGCTGAGAGAACTTCCCCCGCTTCTGCTCGGTCCCTGCAGGTCTGACGACCTACTCGGTCAAGGAACGCGTGCTCATCAGCGACTCGTGCGTCGGTCCTTTCGTCCCCTTGTTGAAGCGCCGCGCAGGTGCTGAACATCATCATCGCCTTGGTCTTCCGCTCAGGCGACCTCGAATCACCCTGGCGAGCACGCTCAAGTCGATCTGGACCAACATGCGCACGCTTCCGCCCGACATCCGGACGTTGTGCTTCGTCCAGTTCTTCGCCTGGTAAGTTTCTGGCTCATTCGAGGCGGCCGGCCTTGCGCCTCCTTGGGCTGACCAGCCGCGCGGACCTGCCCCTCCCCTCCCCCTCGCGCAGGATTGGCTGGTTCCCTGTCCTCTTCTTCACATCCGTCTGGGTCTCAGACCTGTACACACTCAACGCCGACCCGACGCTGTCTCAGGAGGCGCTCTACAACGACTCGACCCGCGCCGGCTCGCGTGCGCTCTTCTTCAACGCAGCCGTCTCCTTCGTCACGGCCGTCTTTCTGCCGATGCTGATTGCGCCGTTCGCCGGGCGTTCGGACGAGGACGAGGAGGACGGGCTGAATCGCCGGCTAAGGGACGCCGCCCACGAGGCCGGCCTGCCGCGCTGGGTCGTGCCTCGCGTGCCATTCCGCTGGCTGACGCTCGGTACAGTCTGGATGCTCTCCCACGCCGTCTTCGCTTTCGCCATGTTTGCGACCCTATTTGTGACGACGGTCCTCGGCGCCAACTTGATCATCGCCGGTGCGTCGTTGCCTTTTCCAGACTCACCTCGCTTGGCTACCCATGGCCGCTCCCTGTGCTGACTATCCACTGCTACACTGAACGTCACGCGTAGTTGTCGGCTTCTGCTGGGGCGTGACAATGTTTGCGCCCTTCGCCCTGCTCGGAGAGCTCATCCTCGCCGACTCGGCCCCGCATAGCAACACGTATGCCCTTCGTAACCAGTCGTCCGTCTCGCTGCGGCGTCCGCGGTCGAGGCTCCTCGGCCAGCAGGACCGGCGCTCGAGCAACAGTCAAGAGGACGATTGGCACGAGTCTGAGGCGCTGATGCGCACGGACTATCGGCGAGAGGAGGACCGCGAGGGAGGGCTACCGACGTTGCCGCCGAGCCCGCCGCCGTCGACCCACTCGTCCCGGTCAAGCGAGGAGAGCAGCGACGACGGCCGGCACAAGGTCGAGATCCGCTACTCGGACAGCACGCTGTCGATCCCGAGGGGCCAGAGGGCCCACGGCGGCGCGGACGACGAGACCGACGGTGAGCAAGACGACATGTTGGACGAGCAAGCGGCGATGGAGGTGGAGGGGCAGAAGAAAGGCGGCGGAACAGCAGAGAAGGCGGGCGTGATCCTCGTGAGTTGCACCGGCCTGGCGATCCCACTGCAATCGTCCTTACGCTAACGACCTTACTTGTCAGGGCATTCACAACGTCTTCATCGTCGTGCGTCAATCCTGATTTTCCCATGAAATCTCGGTGCTCATTGCTGATCGCCCGTTTTCTGCTCCCGCCTCTCCAGATCCCCCAATTCATCATCACCTTGTGCGCCCTCCTCTTCACCTTGTGCGGCTCTCTCGCGCCTTCGCTGATGAGCTGCCTGGTCCCCATTCGTAGCCTGTCGAGCATCATCTTCTTCCTCCTCGACCCTGCACGCACCGTCGTCCACGCACCCGTCCCTCCCGCGATCGTCCACAACTCTTCGATGCCGCTAATCCCGGCCGCCAACGCCACAGTTGCGTTCCTCGACGGGCGACAGGAAGGCGGGGCCGGCGGCGACCCGGCCAACACAGAGGCGGTCGGCTTCATCTTCAGGTACGGCCCCTCACGCTCGGTCTCTCCTCGCGTGCCCTGCAATCTACGCTGACGCCATGCCGCGGTGCCCCTCACAGGTTTGGGGGCGTCTCAGCCTTGGTCGCCTGCTATCTGACCTGGCGAATGTGCGCGGCCAAGTGGAAGGAGGGCCGGTCGATATGACCTCGCTTCGCTCGTCCCTTTGCGCGCCACGCTCGGCGCCGTGTATCGCTCGCTCCTGTAGTCATGTGTGCCTTTGCCGTCCATACGGGGCCCGTAAACGTCAGAGATAGCGACTCATAAGATCATGACGAAGAAAGGGTACGAGGCCATGAGCAGAGGGAGTGGGGGGTGATCGAGCGATATGTAGGATTGCAGCAAACTGCCACTCATCCCCGCACAGACAGCGAGTTCCGGGCCACTCTGGGTTTGCCGGGGCTGCCCGCTAGACGGCTCCTCCGCCTCTCTCCACCGCCGCCAGCACCACTGGCACCCAGCAAGCTCGGCCGCGAGCCCGTCCCGAGCTGCGCCTTGCGTGGCGTGCCGATGTTCTCCTTGCCGAGGCCGGAGAGATACGACCGGCCCGCGGGCGCCGCAGACGGTGGTGCGGCAGGCTTTGACGACCCGCTAGGGCCAGCCTCGGCATTGGCGAGCGCAGAGCGCGCGAGCGGGGATGATTTGCGCTTGTAGGTGCGCCTGGACGGCGTAAGGTGGCCCGGTTTCGGCGAGGCGGACGGGTAGGCGCGCGAGGAGGAGGCAGAGGCTGCCGGGTGGTCGGGCGTGGGTGGGAGATCAGCGATCAATGCTGCCATCTGAAGCGAGCGCTTCTCCTCGAGGAACTGCAGACGCTCGGCCTGCAGACGAGAGGTGGATTTGGAGGAGAGGGGATCAGCACTTGTTACACGAGCCGGGGCACTCGACGATGGACGCGTCTTACCTCCATCTCCATGCGGTCCTTACCGAGCTTGACGGCTGCCTCAGTGAACCTCCTGCGCTCCTCCTCCAGTGCTTCCTTCTGCCGAGCGAGCGCATCCCCCGTCTCGGCGGCGTCATCCTCTTCAACGCCCGCTCGCACGCCGTCGAGGGTCGAGTGCATTGCTGCCGACTTTGTCAAAATATTCTCCATGAAGTCCTGGCGCTCCTCGAGCTGGGCCTGCAGGCGAGCTGAACAAAGCAGAAATGTTGGCCGTCAGTAACCGATGTAAGGGAGGAGAAGGGTTGTAAAGAAAGCCGAGGACCCACTCAGCTCCTCCTCGAGGTCGCGGATGGTCGCCTCGGCCGCTGCGTCCCTCGCCGCGCTCAGCTCGTCACCCTCGTGGCCGTCGTTCGCGAGCGAGGCAGACGACCTGACCGCTCGCACCTTGGCTTGCAGCTGGGACAGCAGGCCCAAGATCGTCGACCTCGCGGCCGACGCATGCGACGTCGTGCTCGGCGTCAGCGCGTGCTCGGCCCGCGTGTTAGCGCCGGCCTGCGACGACGAGGCGAAGAGTGGTGACGTCGAGTCGAACAGTGACGAGGGAGTGATGGCGTCGGGCACGGCTGCGTCCTGGTCCGACTCGAGCGCGACGCACGCCGACTGCAGGTGCTGGCCGAGCTGGAGGAGCACGCGCCGGAACGCGTCGTTCTCCTCGACGACCCGCGAGCGGGCGTCCTCCAGCTCATCCATCGCCGACTGGTGGAACTTGCTTGGCTGCTCGACAGGAAGATGAGACGCTCGGTCAGCGCCTTCTGTCGTCGACAAGGCCGCCTGTGTGGACAAGCGACGCACCTCGGGCAAGGGACGCAGGAGCGCGAGTCCGCGCGCGTCGACGTAGTTGACCATCGACAGGCCGGACCGAGCAGACTGCTGGCGGGCCTGGTCGTTCGAGAGCTTCTGCCACCGCTCGAGCGTCCTCGCCGTGTCGCTCTCGCGTTTCTTCATGTCGTGCTGTCGGAGGGCGCGTGCGGGAGCGCATCAGCGCGAGGGCCTTTCGTCGGGAGTGAGAGTGGAGCACATGACCGACCTGAGCTTGCGTGCGAACAAAGGCGAGCGCCGTGCGAGCCTTGGCAGCCTCCTCGCGCGTCTTGCGGTGCGACTCCTGCTCGTTCTTGAGGGCGGTCTGAGCCGCGCTATTGAGACAAGCGTGAGGCCAGAGCTTCAAACGTCAGCCCGCACTGCGTGTCGCCGATTCGCTCAGCCGGCACTTCAGAGGAAGGGCGACGCACATCAGCTGGCTCCTCGCCGCCTGCTCCTTGCGCTCTGCGGCTACGGCGTCATCCCTGCTCGCCTTGAGCATCTTGGCCAGCCGCTCATGGTCGTACGCCATTGTCCGGTGGGCGGTGCTGACGGCCTCGAGGCTCACAAGGTC
This sequence comes from Cystofilobasidium bisporidii, assembly GCA_014825535.1. Lineage (NCBI taxonomy): Eukaryota > Fungi > Basidiomycota > Tremellomycetes > Cystofilobasidiales > Cystofilobasidiaceae > Cystofilobasidium > Cystofilobasidium bisporidii. Next base: position 27,974 of record MVAK01000123.1, read on the forward strand.
GTCCTGCCGCACGCAATCACACCCAAGCGAGACACAGACAATCCAACCAGCCAGCGACGTGAAGTCCGTCAAGTCAGTGATGGATATTCTAAAGCTGATCAGGCTCTTCGGTTGGCCAAGACGCACCACCCGCTGCTGCAGCATGGCAAACAGGCACTTGGCCAGCTGCTCCCTTTCGTGCGAGCCGAGGGCCGACACGGACAGGGGCCGGCGAATGAACCCATGCGACTGGAGCTGAGAATTGATGTAGTCCAGGGAGGAGGAGCTTGAGGACCCTGTGCTGTGGCTGGAGTTGCGGCGGATCGAGAACGCAGGTCGTCAGGGCGATCTTGCTCGCGTCCGAAGGGGGAGGGAAGGATGAGAGGGAGCTCGGCTGCACCCGCGTTGATGACAGTATCAGCAACAAGCGAGATAAAGAGAGGAACCCACATGGCCGGGATATCGATCTCGTCCGTCGAGGCCATGGTCTTCAGGTTGCTTGCTGCGAGGTCGAAGGGAGGGGGTCGGGAGGACGGGTTGCGCGGTCGGTCGGCGTCGTCGGTCAACACGACAATCAGGCGCCTGCGAGGGTTCGGGCCCAACTTGCCGATGCAAGTCGAGCGGCCGCCCTGCCGAGCTTCCGCGCCGTCTGCCGTAGACGCTTGCACGTCGGTCGCCCCGAAGACCTTCGCTGCAGTCCCTTGCCCCCTACTCCCGCCTCCACGACTGCCGTCAGCACCCACCCCCAAGCCCGACCATTCAGGCCGGCACATGTCGTTCAACTTCAGCTGGGCCGACGCATTCTCGCCGTCCTTCTGCGAGTCGGCCAAGAACATCCTCGAGGGCGCGCTCAACAAGGGCAACACACCCGCGCTAATCGACGGCCGGATCGAGGTTCGGGAGCTCGACATGGGCAAGATAGTCAGTCTCCCGCCTTGTTCTGCATGCCGCTCTCGTCAGACGAGAGGCCAAGCTGCCATCAAGGACCATGGGTCCTAGCGTTGAATGGCGGGCATCGAGAATCAGGACGGGATAGCTCCGTGGCGAGCGGGACATTCGACGGCTGACGTTTCCTGCGCCTATTCTCACTTTCTGCTCCCTCGGCAGCCGCCAACGCTCGCCCTGCTCGAGATTGGCGACCTGCAGGCAGACCGGTTTAAAGGCATCTTCCGGCTAGGCTATGACGGAGACGCCAGGCTCGTACTCGGGGCGCGCGTTCAGGTACGTCGCGGTCTCTGGTGCTCGCTGCTCGCTCCTGTGCGGCCGCGCGTGCTCACACGACCCATCACCCTGACCCGCTCGCCTCCATGTCAGGCCAACCCGCTCAACCCGTCACCTTCGCCCTTGCCTACATCAACGGCGCCGCTGGCCGCCCACCGGCCGCTGCTCGTGCCCATGGCATTGACGCTCAGCAATCTACGCCTGCGCGCGATTGTCGTTCTCATCGTGTCCAAGCACAACGGCATCACGATCGTCTTCAAGAACGACCCACTCGAATCGCTCGACGTCTCGTCGACGTTTGACTCAATCTCGGTTCTGAAGGGCTTCATCCAAAAAGAGATCGAGGGCCAGCTGCGCGAGATGTTCCGCGAGGACCTGCCCGGCATCATTCACACGCTCAGCCAGCGTTGGTTCTCGAGCGAGGCGTCGGTCGAGGTTGAGCGCCCATCAGCACCAACGCGACCAACACCGCCATCGCCACTGGCCGTCCCGTCGACGACGCCGCGTGGCTCGCGCGGGTCGGCCTCGTCGGTAGCGACGCCGACGCAGGACGCTCCGCCGTCGCCGCCTACGTCTTCCTTTCCGGACCTCGAAGACTATGATCCGACGTACGGTCTGCGGCCCGAGGGTCTACCGACGCACACCGTCATCAGTGGCGCCGAGCTCGGCAAGATCTGGGAGCGCAATCGTGGCTTCGGTGAGATCTTCGAGGACGACTTTCCCGAGCCGGGCGACGGAGACGAGATGTTCAGCCAGCGCGGCAGCGCGGACCGCACGCTCGGTGACGACGCCAGCATCCCGGCGACACCGCGGCTGGCGCACCACGTCCACTCATCGTCACTTTATCACCGTGGAAGCTCGCCCGCCCCAGCGCCGCTGTCGCGCGCTCGCCCGCCCTCGCGTGCCCAGTCGTACGACTTTGGTCGGCTGGCGGGCCGCCCACCTCCGGCACCGGCGCGGTACCAGACGCCGCCGCTGTCGCACTCAATGTCGACGACACCGTCGCGCTCGTCGGCGTCGCTTGCCACACCCGGGTCCTCCGCGATGGGCTACGGTCCGCCACCGATGAGCGCCGCGTCCCACATGTCGGTCTCACCCCAACACAACAGGACGCTGTCGGTGTCGCAGGGCCTGCCCGAGACCATCTCGCACCTTTCGCAGCTGTCGCTTTCGAACCACACACTGTCACAGCACACGCGCGAGCACGCGCACGTCGCGATGCGTAGCCATCCGCCGACGGCGTTCCGCGCCAACGGCGCCTATGGCACCAGCAGCGGCCTCACAACCCCAGGAAGCGCAGCGCCCAAGAAGGCGATGCGGAAGCGCATGCATCGGCTCAACACCGCGACCGCTGAGCCGGCATCGGCCCCGGCCTCGACGGCCACGTCGGGCAGGTCGACGGCCGCGTGTCCATCGGCCTCGTCCTCGGTCCATTCGTCCCCACCTCACTCGCGCCGGTCCAGCGCGTTCCCGCCCCCGCCCCCGCCCGTCTTTGCGGCCACGCCGTCGACGCCGCTGCGACCCAAGCTCGAGCCGCGGGCGAGCTATGGCTTCCCGCCCGTGTTCGAGGAGACGTCGTCGGCGTTTGCGCCAACCTCGCGCAGTCGCTTCCGCTAGTTCTCCCTTCTTCGCTCGGTCCCCTGTATCTTCTATCTCTCACTTACCTGTTGCGCCTGCCGGCTCCTCCTTCCTTTCCTCACCCTTTCTGACGCCTCGCAACGACACCTCGGCACCAACCACCTGCCTCGCTCACCCCTCCCTCCTCGCTCTGTTCCTTCACGATATCTCACGACCGAATCAATCTGCCTTCTCGGGTCTGCTGTACATTTGCATCTGCTAGGTTCTCGCGGTCTCTCCAGCGCCGTCACTGCCTGGTTGCCTGCCTTACTTGGGAGCGGGTGCCTTGCCGCCGCTGCTCTTGAGTGCGTGGGCTAGGTCCTGCTCCGACGTCGATGGCGTCTTTCCCTCGCTGTGTGCGTCGGATACGGGTACAAGCTGTCAGCGTCCGAACTCTGTCTGTCCAAAAGATGGGTGGTACGGTCAGGCTGACCCTTCGATATACGGGTTGCGGAAGTAGAGCCAGGCCTGTGCAACGAGCGGGAGAGGGACAGGAGGTCAGCTCAGCCTCTCGCGACCACCTCATCCCGTCTGCAGATAGTGTGAAGGCACGCACACCTCCGAGAGCGAGCGCGAGCGAAGCGCCGATCCGGATCCGCCCAGTGTGCGTCGGGTCCTCTGGCACGTCGTCGGGCTTGGGCTTGCCAGACAGCGGCGCCTCGGCCTGGCGAGATGGGCGCGAGGGCGAGGCGAACTGGCGGTGGGCCGGCTGCACGCTCGCTGAGGTCGGGCGAACGGCGGGCATAGCTCGGAGCGAGCGGGTGAAGAGAGCGGCGGACGAGGACATGCTTGGTAGTGTGAGAGTGGGCTGGCGTCGATGGGGTGGTAGATTCAAGGGTGTCGAAAGAGGAAAAGGGCAAGGCGTCGAGCAGATTGGGGGTCGGCTCGGAGGAAGGCTCGCTCGTTTGGTGAGGTCATCGCCGGCCCCTCCACTTGCGACGTCCGCCGGAGGGCCATCCGGATCCCTTTCACTCGTCCGCTGATCAAACCTGCTCTCAAAAGGTCGACCAGAGGCGGCCAGACAGCCCAGGTATCGAGTAACATATAGAGACTGGCAGGGAGGAGAAGAGAGCGTGTGGGGCGGACTGGCCATGGGCCTGCAGCGCGCAGCAGCGTTCGCTCTCACCGAAACGTCGCCGGTGCCGCCGACCGCGACGCGCGCTGGCTGCCGACGCCTCTGATCTTCCCGCCCAAGCTGGGCCAGCCAGCCTAATCAAAGCACTCGGTGCTCTTGTTGAACTCCTCGTCTCTGTAGTCGATCGTGTCCGAGGGCGACTCGCGCGTAGGCGACACTTGCAGCCGATCGAGCGGCGACAGCGCCAGGCCAGCCTCCTCGCGCGGAGCGGGGTCGTGGCCGTACGATGGGTTTGAGCGGCTCAGGCGCGGGACCGACGAGCACGAGTCGGGGAACGAGGACCTCGACGAGTCGTGCGGAAGGATGTGCCACGTCTGCAGGACGTCCCCTGCAAATGCCGGATTGTCGTCTGTCAACCTTGACTGGCCTGGCATTCGCAGGCGCATGCGGGCGAGTAGAGGCCAAGTGGCGAAGACGCACTCTGCGTGGCGAAGATGAAGAAGACCAAGGGACCGATGGCCGAGATGGCAAAGTCGCCGACGACTCCGGTCCAGTCGCCCATCGAGATGACGGCGATGCTGAGAGACGCGAGGGAGCGTCAGAGGAGGCCTGCGCGGACGATCCGGCGTTTGTGGATCGGCGAAGGAAAAGCGGGGACTCACACCAGCGCGACAATGACGCAGCCGAGGAACAGCAAGACGCGGAAGGCGAGCGGAAAGTTGAGCGTCCTGAACCGAGCCGCCATCGCTTTGGCCGTCTTGCTCAAAGGTGGTGTCTCAACCTGCAACGAATGACCGCGCGTGAGTCGGCGCAGTTGGCGCCAGTGGTGGAGCAGGATGGCGGCAGTGGCGACTGTAGAGCACCGGAGGCGACGGGCGTCAGCCGAAGGGCATCGATGGAGGGGCGAAGGACGGGCAAATAGCGCTTCAGAGACTTTGGAGGAGAATCGTCAAAGCGAGAAGGGCGATTGGGAGGACGGCTGAGACGATGTCGAGCGTGTCGTCCTCGATGACGCAGTAGAAGACGGCGCGATGGACGCTCGGCCGGTTGTTGAGGCCACGGGCGACGCCAAGACTGATGAGCACGGCCCAAACCAGGTAAGGGAGGAGCAGGAGCAGCGCCGTGAATTGCCAGCGCGAGGTCCAGGTGTGCGACCAGCCGTTGACCGAGAGGACGACGAGAAAGAGGCGGAGGACGACGGCCAAGGCTGCGGCAGAAAGAGCCGAGGAGCCGCCGAGAACGAGGGCAGCGTTCGAGAGACAGACCCCGAAGGGAGGGGGGGCCTCGCTCATGACCCTGCCTGACACCGCTCTGAGATGAGAGGGAGGGAAGCGTGGTCAGTTGGCCTGCATTCCGTCTGACTTCAAAGAGGGAGTACGCACGCACAGGATGCTGGTCGCCCAGTTTGAAAGCGGAAAGATGAGCAACAGCCCAAAAACTGTCCAGTCGCGATGGAGCCGGGAGCAGACAAATGTTGCCAGCAAAGTCCTAGTGAGGAGGAGAACCGGATAGGTCAGCTAGCTCAGGGGAAGCGAGCGGACAGGAGAGCCAAAATCACCGTCGCACGAGAGGGAGAAGAAGGAGAAGATGTGGAGGCAGAAGAAAGGCAAGACGAGCCGCAGCGGCCGGTCGTATGACTCCTGTTGATGGACGATCATGGCGCCGACTCGCACTGCTTGAATGCGACTGGAGGGAGGAGATGGTGGCGGTCGAGGTGGTACGGGCGGCCATTCGCTGGAAGGAAGGGAGCCGGTCCTCTGCCTCTTTACACCCGCTGGCGGCATGCGGCGGGCCGGAGGAGCAGCCGCAGCTTGCGTCCGTCCAGCTATCGACAGGGGTTATTGACGGAGACTGCGTGTAGAGTGAATCCCCGAGCGAGAGGGCCGAGCGCAGCGGTTCACGCTGGGGGGAAGCGCGCGGTGGAGAGGGGGGCGACGGGGGTGTGAGGCCTCCTCCGCGTGCGTTTGGAAGAGGGCCCTGTGCTCACCTCATGCCGACCGCGATTGTTTACTGGCAGACCTGAGCGGCTCGCCTGGAGGCGGCGAGAGCCGGGTTGAGCGAGGACTAGACGGCGAGCGTGGCAGGTACGTGTTTCGGACGGCCGCCTCAAAAGGGGAACAGAGCGGGGCTGACCAGAGTGCTGCGACGGGGCAAGGGGTCCGAGTGATACGACTCCGGGAACCTGTCCTCTCCAGCGCAGAGAGGTGAAGACGCTTGGGAATTGCTGTCAGCCTGGGAGGTCCAGTCAGCGCGGGAGATGAGCAGGAAGTTTGAGAGGGACGTCGTTCAAGGGCAGCGGCGGTACCAAGCGGGGTCGAGCCAAGTAGAGCGCCGTCGTCGCGTCGCCTGCGGACGAGCAAGACCGTCACGCACAACGACGACAGGCCCCCCCGTCCTTTGACCACCTTACCTGCCCTCTTCACCCAGGTCAGACGCAAGGTCCAGGCGGCAGCTCTCCCTCCTTCTCGTCCACTTGCACTCGCTCTCGTCCCATGTCTTACGAGATCCCGGCCAACTGGCAGCTCGCCCCGGACGCGGGCCCGACCGTCGCCGGCGCTTCCTCCTCGTCCTCGCCCATGGCCGCTGGCCACCCAGCCTCGTCCCCGCTGTTGCTCGAGTTTGACCCGCTCGAGGACGGCGTACGTCCGTCTCGGCCTCCGCCGACTTCCACCAGGCTCTCGTCCGTCGAGGCTACGGGCGAACACGTCCTGCCTGCCGTGCCCGACGTAGACGCTGAGGCTGCCGGATCAGGTCCATCATCTCCTCCACCACCCGACCTGCCGCCCAAGCCACAGGCCCCGTCCCATCTTCAGCAGGAGTCCCGGTCGTCCTCAGTCAGCTCGGTCGCGTCCTTGTCGGCGCCTGCAAAGCCGACCGCCGCCCCACAGCAGTCGAGCCTGATCACCGCCATCGCCGGGACGTTCAAGCGCAAGCCGCCAGACTCCGCAGCCAGCGCAGCCTCGTCCGCGTTGGCGCCCGAGCCAGTGCCAGCACCCGCAACCAAGGAGGGCGGCCGAGAGGGAGCCAGACCGGTGCGGTCGCAGTCGACAGGCAGCTCTAAGTCGGGCCAGGTGCAGTTCGACTTCCCCCGCTTCCTCGACCAGCTCAAGTCGCGGCCGGCCGAGCCCGTAGCCAAGTACCTCAAGTCGTGCGTCTCGTCGACCCCTCCTCGCCCTAGACCTTTCGGCAGCTCACGCTGACATGCTCCTTGCGCAGGTTTCTAACCAACTTTGCCAAGCGGACGTTCACGATGAACGAGTCGATCAAGCTCGTCCGCGACTTTCTGGATTTCATCGAGCGCCGCATGTCCGAGGTCGACCCGTGGAAGGCGATGGACGAGGCCGAGTTTGACATGGCGCTCGAGGGCATGGAGAAGCTTGTCATGAACGTAAGCGCCTCACGCGCGTGTGTGTCTGTCTGGGGAATCGCGTCAAAGTGCTGACGTCTGCTCTGGCACGCACCCCCTCCGAGCAGCGCGTCTACCCCTTGTGCGTCGTCGGGTCCTCTCCTCTCGCCCAGTGCTCCCAGCCCTCGCAACCGCTGATACTGCCCCTGCCCTGCTGCAGCACCTTCACGCCGCAAGTCGACCAGTCCAAATACCCGATCACGACCGACGACCTCGAGCAGGACAACGTTCTGGCCCAGCGCGCGCGGCTCTTTGGCTGGATCGAGGGCCAGCACCTGGACGTCGACGACGGGGCCGAGGCCGAGGCGCGCGGGGACGTGGAGGAGGCTCAAGCTATCAAGGGCTACCTCAAGTTTGCCGGACAAGGTTTGGTCGCCGAATCTCTTGTCCCTTGTTGGCTGCGGCGCTGACGGCTTCCCGTTGCATGCATGCCCTGCCCAGAGCTGCTCAAGGTCAATCACTACAAGGCTCCGCGCGACAAGCTCATCTGCATCCTCAACTGCTGCAAGGTCATATTTGGTGCGCAACGTCAGACCCGGCGCTTTCTCCGGCCATAAGGTGGCGAGATGCTGACCCTCGTTTATTCCTCTGGCAGGACTTATGCGCCATTTGTCTGAGGGTAGCTCTGGGCAAGGGGCCGACTCGTTCATCCCGATCCTCATCTACGTCGTCCTGAAAAGCAACCCGCCGCACCTCGTCTCAAACATCGAGTGCGCTCAGCTGCTTGTCATCTTCGCATGCCTCGCCGCTGACGGCCCGGCCTATCCTTGCTTCCGACCGCAGGTACATCAACAGATTCCGCAGCGCATCCAAGCTTCAGGCCGAGGCTGGCTACTACTTGTCATCCTTGGTCCGTCATACACTGTCTGCACTCGACGACGCCTGGATCATCCTCGGCAAACTAACAAGCGCGTTCCGAATCTGCAGACTGGCACGATGACCTTCATCGAAAGCATGGACTATACGAGCCTTTCCAACATCACCAAAGAGGAGTTCGAGACCAACGTCGAGTCGGCCGTCGCACACCTGCCGCCGCCGTCACCGATCGAGCGACCCTCGCCCGTCCGACCGAGGACCGGTCCGACCTCAGCTGCCGCAGTCTCGGCCGCGGCGGCGCCCTTCTCGACGACGCTCGACGGCGAGGAGCCCGCTGCCCAGATCACGTCCGGCGCGCAGACCTTTGCGCTCGACACGAAGCGCTTCCTCGCCGAGAACATCTCGAAGCCGCTCAGTGCGATCGGCAAGATATTTGCCGACGCCGTCGACGGGTCCGAGGCCGACCGCGCCGCGCTGGCGGAGGAGCGCCGGCGTGCTGCAACTGCGTCGTCGGCAGAAACTGACGGGCTGGACGGCCGACCGCCTTACCAGCCTCGGATTCGAAGTCCACGGCCACGCTCGCAGCAGATGGGCGGAGCCCTGCCCACTATGCCGCCTGTGACCTCCGGTGCCGCCCCGGCAGCCGGAAACAGTCTCTGGGACACCATCTCGTCCGACCTGCTGAGCGTGCTTCCGTCCGGGCGGTCGAGCCCCCCGCCGACTCAACCGCAGCCGCAGCAGGACTACTATGCTCAGCAGCAGGCTGCCTTAAACGGAGGTCCGGGTCAGCAAGGCTTCGTACCGTTCGCAGACGATGACAACATCGACTTTGAGCGCCTGCAGACGGAGCTCGATCGGCGCGATGCGGTTGCGCGGCAGGAAAGTCTGACGACGCTGTCCCAGATGTGTGCGTCTCTGCCTCACCCTCCGACAGTACGCCTGCTTGTCAGGACTGATTCGCCGAGCTCTCCACACTCGCTTCCTCCAGTCCCGAACATGGACGCAGAGCTGCTGGCGATGGTGCTGGACGCCAAGCAGGGCGACCTGGGCCAGGCGGCGGAAGCGATGCTCGACATGGGCGTCAATTGATGGCTCTCTTCCCCCGCCCCTTGCCGCGCATCTCGCTGGCGGACGCTGATCGACTCAGAGCACGAACGAGAACCTCATCTATGCTCTGTCCGTGGCAACCTCGTCCCCGTCCAATTGCACGACCTTGGCCCCCTTGATGACGAGCTTGATGGCGGTCGACGTGACGGCGGCCCCAAAGTGGGCCTCGACGTCGCCGGCGAGGCCGACCAGGTCGGCGGCGAAGCCAACCTCGATCCGCCCGAGCGGCTGCTCGTGCTCGCCCGCCTCCTTCGGGCCGAGCGGCACGAACCAATTGGGCTGCGAGTTGAGGTTGGACGACAGCGTTGCCGACCTTTCCTGGGCAAACGTCGACCACTTTGCGAGGTGCGCCGCGCCCGCTGTGCCGTCAAAGATTCGCGGCCGGACCGCCTCCCAGCCGCCCTGCGTGCACCAGGCCAGGACCGACATGACGGGCGCGCCGAGGCTGACCATACGCTGCATCTCATTGGCGTTCTCGCCGTGGGCGAAGACTGCAGAGTCAAGATAGAGGCTCAGTCAAGCGCCAGTCAGGGACGAGCGACCCCAGCCGCCTTGAGCACTCGTGAACTCACCTCCGGTATCCCCGCCGCACGCCATTTTGACGCCGATCTCGAGCCCGAGCTTGAACGCACGCTTCATGCGCTGCCATCGGTCCTCGGCGAGCCGCAGCTCCTTGAGCTCCTGGCGCAGCAGGGCCTCGCTCTGAGGGCTACCAGTCAAGTTGAAAGTGGCCTGCGCGTTGGAGGAGCGGTGCTCCATCAGGGTTACGCTTTGGGCGTAAGCCGACAGCGTCGGAATCCATATGACGCCGTACTCTTTCATCAGCTGCCGAGGGGCGGGAAAGGCATAAAATTAGCGTTCGTCAGCGTCTCTATTCCGGAAGACGTTGCAGACCGATGTTGGGTGAGGATCAAGACGCACTTCGAACGCTCGCCGGTCGGCATCGTAGCCGTGCTCGATCGTGGCAACGCCGGCGTTGACGCAGTCGCGGATCGTGTCGGCGCGCGTGGCGTGCGCGGCAACCTGCACAGGCGGCGCTCAGGAGAGGAAGGAGGTTCAGCGGTGGTTCGGGACGGCGGAAGGGCACGAGAAGGGCGGCAGAGGGGCTGACCTTGACGCCAGCGGCAGCAGCCGTGTCGACCGCCGCCTTGAGCTCGACAAAGCTAAAGACCTGGTTTCCGGCGCTCGCGAGCCTGGGCGAGAAGGGCGTCAGAGTTGACCGCGTTGGATAGTCGGCGTAGATCTTGATCCAGTCCGCGCCGCGGCCGAGCTGGCGTCGCACAACCTTGCGGATCTCGTCTGGTCCGTCGGCTACCTCTGCACCAACGATGCAGCCAACTTCCTCATGTCCTGGATCGTCCCTGATGGTTGTCGCAAGGGCAAAGGGGAGGGTAAGGAGGACGAGAAGAGGTCAGCCCTAGGATGTGCACAGCTCAGGTGCGATGTGCCGGGCAGGCACGCACCACTTTTGCGTGCGCGGGCCGTACGATCCCGTGCTGACGATGGCCCGGGACGAGACAAAGATGCGCGGTGAGGGCGCCAAAGAAAGCGGGGGCGACAGCGACTGCTTGAGGTGGATGTCGGCGTCGAGCGCCCCTGTGACATCAGATCGGGGCGGTGCGTCAGTCTGCGGTTGCGGCCGGGTGCATATGAGCTGATGAGTGATGGGAGACCCACCCTCGGATCCGAGATCCCGGACCGTCGTATAACCTGCCTTCAGTGTCTTGCGCGCGTGCCCGACCGCACGCACGGTCCGCTCGACGATGCTCTCGTTCAGGACCTGCTGCTGCCAAGGCGCCTCCTGGTACGAGTGGAGGAGGAGGTGGACATGGGCGTCAATGAATCCGGGAACAATGGTGAGCCCGCGGACGTCCATCTGTCGATCGGCATTGGGAAAGGGTCAGCTTGCCGGATAGAAAGGGTTCTTGAGAGAAAGGGAGGCCAGCAAGACGTACGGACGGCACGCCCTCGAGCACCGCCACGTCGTCCGAGTCGGGCGCAAGCCCGAAGCTCTCGATGCCGCGGACCGAGACAATGAGGCCCGTCGTCGTGTCGACCGTGAGCACCTTGTCGTGCATCCAGCTCTGATCGGCCGCGTTGAAGAGCTTGCTCGCCACGAGCCGCCAAAGCGGCTTCTGGTTGGTCGTCTTCGGCGGAGAAATCTTGAAGGCTGGCGGTGACGGCCCACCGAGCGATGACCCAGCGGCTGGCGGATTCGAGGCCGACTTGAAGAGGTGACGACTGCTGCTGTTGGAAGGGAGGAAGCTCGGGCCGAGGGAGGGGTACCGGTGCGAGACGGGCGCAAAGTGGTTGAGGATCCCGCCAAGTGAGCCCGACGAGCCCGACGAGTGGGCCGAGATGGACGCGGCGGGGGACGTGACCGCGCCGTGCTGCATTGACGAAGGCGGTGGCAGACCGTGCGCGTAGTTTGGTTGCGTCTCGAACGACGGTAGTGGGAACGTCGGCAGGTTCATCGAAAAGTCACCACCCTGGGCGGCGGCGATCTGGGCCGGGTGGATCGTCGGCTGCTGTTGATGAAGGGACGGCTGCTGCTGCTGTGGGTGGGATTGGTGCGTGGTCGGGAATGGGACTGGCGAGAAGAGCGGCGGTGCTGGCTCGGTCCTCTGCGCCGCAGGAGGAGCGGACGACGGGGGCGGCGGTGCAGGTGCAGGGACTGGTGGTCGGCTTCCAATTGAGGCGGCGTGAGACGTCGACGGTCCAGCCGACTTCGGCCGGTGTCTCTCCTGCCTTTCCGGATCGACCTCCATTCTTCCTCCCTCTTCCCGGCCGTCGCTCAAGGCGCCCGCACCGCCGCCGCCTCCGACGTCGTCGTCGCTGTCGACAAAGCTGATGCCCTCCTTTGCCGCCTTGCGCTCGGCCGCCTTGTTCATCGCGTGCCGGTAGGCGTTGGTCGCGAGCGTGCGGATCGACGACGGCAGATGAGGGCACAGCGACGCGTGGTGCTTGATGCGCAGTGGTGTGCGGGAGCTCCAAGTTTGTGTGCAGCGCTCCTGTTTCTCAGACAGAGAAGACATGATACAAAAGGAAAAGAGAATCAGTCCGTGCGGTCCGTTGGCACGAAGATATTTGACAGTCGAGAAGCAGGACGCACGGCGATGCAATGCAGCCGGCCCGTGTCCTCGCGCATGACAGCCAGCTTGCTGATGAGGTCGTCCTTTGGCCTACCAGGAGCACGCCCTGTCGATGGTCGACTGCGCTTCTTGCGCTTGCCGTTCTCGTCTGGACCCAAGGTCGACGCCCGCCTGTTGCTGGACCCCGAAGGTTGGTCGCGGTCGCGCTCTGGCGACGAGATCGGTCCCGCCGACCTGCGCGACGAGCGGCTGCGCGACCGGCCCTGCGTGCTTCGCTCGGGAGCGGCCGATGCAGATGTACGCTGCCGACGGGCGAGCGAAGACTTGTTTGATGAGGCGTCCGACTCGCCGTCGCCGACCGGGTCGTCATCGTCCTCCTCCTCGCCGGCGGCGACCGCTGCCGGCTGGCTTAGAGGACGCGCAGCTTGCTGCTGCTCCTGTTGCTGCTCAGGGTGCGCCGAGCCCGACTCATGATACGAGATATCCGACCTGCGACCGAGTATGACGGTCCCGCTCATTCCGTCCTCCTCGATGACGTCCATATCGCCGGCACCGGCGACGCTACCATTGACGTCCGTGCCGGTTAGCCCTGCGGAGCCGAGCAGCGCCGGGTCCTGCGTCTGCCAGGCCGAGGGGAGCGGGGAGGGCAATTGAGAGAACTCGGTCGCATCCGGAAAGGCAAAGGGCGAGGGCCAGCCGGATCCGGCTGACATGCTGGCCCGGGATCGCAGCGAAGGGGACGAGGGCAGTAGGAGGACGGTTCGGAGCGGAGGCGAGGGCTGGCGGTGGTGGTGGACTGCGGGAGCGGGCAGTAGGAGGGAGCGGGCAGCAGGAGCGTCAGCGGGCCGACCCCAAACCCAACATGGACGCCTGATCTCTTTGACGAAATCCATCGCCGCTCCGCCCTCGTCCTAGCCTCCGAGCCGGCCGTCCTCGCCCTGTGGCGCGATGGTCGAGCGCGAGGCGAGGGAAACCGAGGAGGCGGGCCGCCGTCCAGTTGCCGCCGGCCTGGCCAGGTCGCCTGCGCGAGCAGCCAGAGACGCACTACAGCACTGCGGGCGGACTCGCGTTTAACTCACCAGGTGTCTCGTCTGAGGACTGGAGAGCAGCTGCCAATGTCGCGAGGTAGGCAGGCAAGAAGGGATGTGTCGTGGTCGTCGTTGTCGAGGCGCCGGCAAAGAGGGAGGTCGGCGCTTTGGACCGAGTCCTTGCGGGGAGTCGGGGCCCTCATCAGCCGGCGCGATGGCCCCGGTTGGAGAAGGCGATCGGGTCATCAACCGCTTGCTGACAAAGCATGAACGGCATCACGACCCCTGCCGGGCCACTGCACGCAGCAGCTGAGACTCGAAGGTCGAGCGACTAGCAGGCGGGCTTGCTCTTCAAGGTCGAGTCCTCCCTGCATCATTGATCTGAGGTGCCGAGGCACTGCCGCTCCAGCTCTTTCTCGGCCTGCCGCCCAAAGCCTGCAGGAAGCAAGCGCACCGCCGTCTGTCAGTCATCACTCAGCGCGACGCAGTGCGCGTGAGGACCCGGACTCACGATCCACGTCACCCAGACCGATGCCCTTGGACTCGACGACGGTGACGAGCTCGCTGGCCGCAGCATGGCGAGCCATAATCCATGTTGACGAGAGGGACGTGCGCGCGACAATTTCTTCCACGTGAGGCCTGTCGCAGGGCGTCCACGGGCCAACTGGGTCAGCACGATTGTGGGACCGGGGCCAACAGGGGAATACGCTGGTCAAGAAACTCACCCGTCAAGCAGGTCGAGATTGCGGACGACCGAGCGCTCCCTCTTTGAGCCCTGACCGCCTTTGCTCTTCCAAGCACCATTGACGCACGCTGTGCCATCCTTGACTCGAAGCAGGGCCGACACGGGCACGTTCTTGACAGGACTCGCCGCTGCCGAAGCCGGACGGGGCGGGGTCGACAGCGTTGACAGGAGTGAGACCGCCGAAGGCGAGCGTGATATCGTTGGCTTGATCGGTGACGGGGCGAATGAGTCGTGGTCGACGAGGCCCTCGGGCAAACCGCCGGTCGGCCGGGACGAGTCCTTGGGTGGCGTTGGCTCGGCAAGCCCAAATGCAGCCGCAAGGGCAGGGAAAGAGGGGTGATCTGCCGAGGCCGCGATTGAAGGCAGGTACACAAAGAGTTTGCGGGCTCGTTCGGAGTTTGCCTGCTCGGGGAGCTTACGCAAAAGGGGCGCGAGGTAGGCCGCGTCGGGGACTGTCAGCTTTCGCCTGGCGTGCGAGTCGGGCAGCACAGCTAGAGGGCATGGTGTGGACGCACAACAAGAAAAGCGACAGTCGTCTTGTCCCGTTTTGACTCGGATTGGAGCCAGAACGATGTCTCGGTCCAGTGCAGCGCAATCGGCTCGGGCTCAGGCAGCGCTTGTTCCATCGCCTCTTTGAGCGTCAGCTCGTTCACCTCCCCATTGACGCCCACCGCCGACGTCGATCGCTCCTGGTCGACCGGGAATACAAACGAGACGGCCTCTGAGGATGGTAGCGGAACGTCGGCCGGCGGCTTGGGGTCTTGCTCGCGCGGAGGGAGGCGCGCAGGCGACGGAGGCGCCGCAGACGACGACGAGAATGAAAGCAAGTCGCCCGTCGCCTTTTTCCAGAGCGATGAAGCCGGGAACGAGCTCTTCTTTTCCGACTTGGGGACAGGGTTGGTCATAGACGGCGGTTTTGTGCCTCCCCGTCCCAGGCCGAGCGTCATGTTCGACATGCTGGGCATGCCGCTCCCGAGACCGTCCCACCAGCTGCTCGGCGGCCCGTCTTTGGCGGCCAGGGACGCTGCGCCGTTGGCAGCTTCAGGAGCTGGATCCTGCGATGGCGGCAGCGGGACCAGCGTCAAGAGGTGATGCAACAGCTCTGTCGGCAGCTGGGCCGATGGGGAAACTGTGATGGCTGAGTGGGACAGGAGGGCGAAGGGTTCGTCCAGTTCGGCCGCGACGTCCCGGGGCGCGATGGCGCGAGGAGGGAGGGCGAGGCCATGCGAGCTGGCCATCAGGGAGGGCGAGAGGCTCGGAAAGTGCTCGATCCACTCGCTCCAGTAGCGCTCGACGGTGCTGAGGAGCTTGCGCCGCCCATGCTCGTCCTCTGCTGCCTCTGGCGACTCTGGCGATCTGAGAGGCAGTAGCGCCGACAGCGGGCCGTGCAGCAGGAAGAAGCGGCCGCACGCCTGCTCAACGACCGCCTTGAGAGCCGAGGCTGGCGGCAGTGGGTCGGCGGGCAAGGAAGATGTGGCAGATCTCGCCGAGGTGGTGAACTTGACGTGCAGCTTGAAGGAACCCTCCAGCGGCAGAGTGAGCATCGTCGAGCTAGTCGACGTGATGACAGTCGCGCCCTCCTCGATCTCGTCCCCCGCATCGCCACCATCCTCTGGCGGGAAAGACATCGTCCTGTGTGCGAGTGGCAAATCAGACCGTCAGCATGCGAGTGTCGAGCATCAGGATGAACGTCGAGGCGGATCGTACCCGACAAAGTCTTCAAGGCCCTTGGCCAGACCGAGGCTCCTCAGCATGCCGTCCCGCGTCCCCACGTTGTCGCTCGACGAGTAGAAGGCAACCTGAGCCGCCTCGTGAGCGTCCTCATCCTTGTCGCCACTGGGTATGGTGGCCTGCACTGGTGGCAAGAGAGGCGAGAAGAGGAGCAGATGGCCGACAGAGAGGGGCATAGCCGTTGAAGAGAAGGATGGGCCCCGACGCCAGAGCGAGGTCGATGTCGGGGGGCGCAGACAAAGCGTCGGTGCATCTCTCGTCGTCTACAGCAGCGATAGCGCCCGACTCTTCGAGCGCCCTCCTGCAGCCTGTGACCGAGATGGTCCTCACGAGAGGCAAGAGAGCGATCCTTCCGTCGCCCGAGACCCAGCACAACCGCCGGCGAGAGATGGTCCGTCCTCGGACAGCATTCTGGTGCTGCTGCGACAGCTGCGCCCGGAGCCGCCGCGCGCGTGCACTGCAGCCCAGCTGCTCCTCAGGCAGCCTCCCCCCCGCGACTCGTCAAGAGTGGGGAGACACAGCGACCCGAAAGCATGAGATCTGTTCGCAGACCTGAGCGCGTTGATTCAAACGCACAGCGATGGCTTCGGGCGGAGGAAGGAAGGAGCCATGCTGTCTCGAGCGCACAGCGACGGAGCAAGCCGAAGGCGCTGCTGCAGTCACGGTGCTGCCTGTCTCGCTCTTGCGGCCGCCCCTTCCTTCACTCCTGACCCCCACTCCCCTTCCTGCCCCAAAGACGGCAGGACGCTCTCCACCCAAGCACTCTTCTGTCCCGGTTAGACAAGGGTCTGCTCAAACATGTCGTACGCCGCCGTGCCTCCATCACCCAAAAAGGCGGCCCCGACTGCGTCGTCGACCTCGGCAAGCTCCCCCTTGCTCACGGACGACGACGGCGGAGAGGGCCGGCCCAAGGACGACGACGCCGACATCCACGACGGCGGAAGCGCAACCGTATTCTCGGCCGTGTCCAAGTAGGTGGTCTTGCGGATCCGGATATTAGGGCAGGAGGCTGACGGATGGACGGCTTCCCCTTTGCGCTCGACAGCCTCGCCAACACGATTCTGGTTCGCCCTGTTTAAGCCCTACCGCCCCGAGCTCAGCAGCTGACGCCCCTGCTCACACCTTGGCTTCGCAGGGCACCGGCATGCTAGCGTTCCCATACGCCTTTTCGCAGGTCGGCATCATCCCCGGCATGATTTCCTGTCAGTCTCGCGTACCTCCTCTCTTCCCGTCGTCCGCGCGTCGCCTGACGCCGCGTGCTCATACGAGACGGACAGGCGCGACCTCGGGCCTCACGGCCGGCTTCGGCCTGTACCTGCTCTCAATCTGCGCGGCTCAGGTTCGCCCGCTGCGTGCCAGCAGCTTCAACGCCGTCTCGATGATGACATTTGGCAAGGGCGCGACCGTCTTCTTCGACGCCGCTATCGCCATCAAGGTCCGCCGCTCCTCTCGCTCCCTTCCAGGCCGGGCGGCTGCACTAACGCCTCACCGGACCCTCGCAGTGCTTTGGCGTGTCAACGTCCTACCTCATCATTGTCAAGACGCTCACGCCGCCTGCCCTGACCACGATCTACAACCTGCTCACGTCGGACGATAACGTGCCGCCGGCAATCCTGCGCTCGGGCCCTTTCTGGCTGCTCGCGTCGATGGCACTCAACATCCCGCTGTCCTTCTTCAAGCGGCTCGATTCGTGCGCTCGCGCGTCTGACCTGCTTCCAGTACCTGGCTAAACATGCTGACGCCGCGGCCCTCGACCCTTCCGCTATAGGCTGCGCTTCACGAGCCAGGCTGCGCTCGTCTTCGTTCTTTACATGCTCGCCATCGTCGTCTGGTACTTCTTCCAGCGGCACGGCGATCGCGGCGACATGGACCCGTCGGGACCCATTCAGTATTTTCGCTGGAGCCATGGCGCGATCGGCTCCTTCCCGTAATTCTCCCCCCTCGCCCTCCACCCCCCCCCCCCCTGCTCTTTCGGCGGCTTGCATGGTATCGGTCTGCTGACCATGGCCTTTCGCTCTTCAGCGTCCAAGTATTCGCCTTCACGTGCGCGCAGAACCTCTTTCCCTGCTTCAACGAGCTGCGCTACAACTCGCAGCGCAGGATGAACGTCGTTATCGGCTCTTCCATTGGAGGCGCGACGCTCATCTATGAGGTCATGGCGCTCGCCGGCGTGAGTCAACTCAGGAGCTGATTTCTCGCAGGAAGAGGGTGCGACACAGACGCTGACTTCCAACTCGGTCCTCCTTTCGCGCCGCTCGCAGTACCTCACATTCGGCTCCAACGTCGCGTCCAACATTCTCGTCATGTACCCGCACTCGTCGCTGTTCGTCGCCATCGGCCGGCTTGGCATCGTCCTCATGGTCATCTTCTCGTACCCGCTGCAGGTTCACCCGTGCCGCGCCGCGCTCGACAAGGTGATCGCGACTGTGTTCGCGCACGGCGACGAGGTCGAACTCGAGGGCGTAGCCGACGACGAGACTGATGAGGCGAGCGGCATCATCGTCAAGCGTGTCAAGGACATGGGCAGGACGAAGTTTGTCTCGCTCACGACCGGCATCGTACTCATCGGCCTGGCTGTCGCCCTCGCTGTCGACGAGCTGGAGACCGGTGCGTTTTCCACCCTCTCAATCACAGTCTCTCGATTGGCTTGCTGACGATCTCCTGCGCGGACCTGCAGTGCTCTCCTTTGTCGGTGCGACCGGCAGCACAATCATCAGCTTCATCTTGCCCGGCCTCTTCTACTTCCAGCTCTTCCGCCGGGATGAGGGGGCGCCCCGCTGGCTGACGTGGGCCGCACTCGCGCTCGCCATCTACGGTAGCTGCGTCATGGCGTTTTGCCTCACCTATAACGTGGTCAAGCTTGTCCGCAACTAGACTCTCTGTCCCTTCACCGCCCACTTTTGATCCTCCTACAGTCCGCCAAACCTCCTACAGATAGATGAAACTGTTTAGAACGTGCTGCCCGGCTGCAGTGGCTGCAAAGGCCCGCCGCAAGACGGCCAGATCTGAGGACAGGAAGGCCATGCGGATCACCCCAAATCGGCCCGCGCGCGCCAAGTCAGACTCGCATTGCACCCGCTTTCTTTGCGTTGATGTCGACCGCGACTTTGAAGCTGCCGAGAAGGCCCGTGAGCTGGATCTTCTCGTTGCCGCCGAGACTGAGCCGGTGCCTGCGAGAGCCGATCGCAGGAGCAGGGCGTCGTCAGCTGGCCGAGCAAGGATCAGAAAAAAGGCCGGCAGAGAGCAGCCTGGCGAGACGCACTCGGTCAATGCGAGCTGGTCGAGCAAGTACACGCGCGCTTCTGGCGTGAGCTCGAGTGTGCCGATGAAGTCGTACGCGCCGAGCACGAGGTCCTGCAGCGCGAGACCCTTGTCGGCCTTGAGTGCCTGGACGACTGCACGCCCAGAAGCAGAATGAAATGGTAAGCACGTTGTAGCGGCAGGCGGGACGGTGGTAACGAAAAAAAAGAAAGTCGACGCACGATTGTACGACGTCGTGAACTCTTGCGACATCATGCTCTCGACCACCTTGCGGATGTCGTCCGGGTGCGGGTTGCCGGTGCAGGCATAGACAGAAGTCTCATCGACAACGTCAAATGCAGCGTGGCATGCCTGACGAAGGGTAGAGGTGACGGAGTGTCAGCACAAGCCAAGCGCAGGTGCGCAGGACGCGCCCGGAGACGGCGAGAGACGAGGGGCTCACCTGCAGGACGTTCAGCGCCCGGCGCATGTCGCCCTTCGACAGCTTGAGGAGAGCCTCCCGCCCCGAGGGATGCAGGTTGACACTGCAAGGCGAGAAACGCGAAATCAAGCGCGTGGCGTGGTCAGACTATCGCGATTGGTGCGAAAGGGGGTGAGGGGGGGGGGCAGGCTGGGAGAGAGAACGCACTTCTCAGTCTCGATGACGACTTCGAGGCGCTTCTCAACCTCAGCTATTGGCAGTGGACTGAAGCGGAATCGCGTGCAGCGCGACTGGATTGCCGGCGTGATCTTGTTGACATAGTTGCAAATGATACAGAAGCGGACGTTCTTCGTGTACTGCTCGATGACTGAGCGCGCGTACAAGCAGGAGCTGCCTGTCAGTCAAACTCAGGTGCGGCGTGAGTACACAGAGGGAAGGAGGAGACGCACCTCGACGGAGTGCGGCCTGCGCGGCGTTGGTCATCATGTCAGCCTCGTCGAGGATGATCAGCTTGAAGCCCTTGCTGCAAGACGGCGCGCGCGCGGTCATTCGGAGGGAGGCTCGTCAGCGCCTGTGCCGCCGAGCGCTCAGCTTTGAAGTAGGTGAGTGACGCACCTGAAGAGGACCCGCATCTCGGCGAACGTCTTGATCTGGTCCCGGACGACGTCGATGCCGCGGTCGTCACTCGCGTTGAGCTTCGTCGGCACACATCCAGTCGAGGGGCGTCAGCGAGGCACGCTCGCGCAGTGAAACCCTGCTCTTCGAGCTCGGAGCACCACCTAGACAGCAAACAATTGACCGAAAACGCACCTCGAGCATGTGCTTCTTGAAGTCCTGGCCGTAGATCCGGCGCGCGACGGCCAGGATTGTGCTCGTTTTGCCCGTCCCTGGCGGGCCGTAGAAGAGCAGGTGCGGCAGCCGCTGCGCCTCGATGAACTTTTCGACTGTCCGGGCGAGAGGGTCAGGAGGGGAAATGTGGCATCGACACCTGACTGGCAAAGAACGAAGAGGGAGGATGTACTGGTACTCGTGATGGCCTCGTGCGAGACGACGTCGTTGAGCGTGACGGGCCGGTACTTCTCAACCCTGCTCGGCATCGCGGCCCATCGGCAGCACACAGGTCAGCTCGCCGATTCCTCTCGACGGAATCGGACAGAGCACGGGAACTCGTACCAGGGCAAGTTGTTGTCCAGCGGCGAGGCGGCGGCACCGCCCGCCTTGCCTTTGCCCTTGCCCTTGCTCAGCGTTGCCGCGATCTTGTCGACGTCAACCTGGCCGTCAACGCGAGGGTTGCAGTCAGCCTTGGCTCGTCAGGGCCAGCAGCAAGCAAGACGGTTAAGACAAGCAACGCACGGGCTCCATTACGCTCTCTGCAGGCGTGTCAAAGACGCCCTCCATGAGCGTGAACTCCTCATCGTCGGCAACCTCGTCGCCGGTCGGCGGGGCCATGGTCTCGTCCTCGAGTCCCGGCATCGGTGCGGAGCTCTCGGGTGATGGGGGGGGGGAGGGTCAAGCTATCTGTAAAGAAGCAGAGTTCTGGTCTGCGAAGGCCGCGACAGGGATCGAGGAGGGCTGCTGGGGTGGGAGAGAGAGAGAGAGAGCTCGGAGTGTGGAATGCAGGTGGGGTGCCGGTCGAAGGAGCGAAGGCGCGGTCGACGCGAGCTGGCAAGGGGCGACGCGCGCCCAATGTTGGGCGCGCAGATTCCAGCACTCGTTCTCGGCGCCGCTCGTCAGAGAGCCTGCAACTACGAACCCTCCAGCCCTCCGCTCATAGTTGCAGGATGCGAGTGCTACTTTGGCTTGGATTCAGCGAAGGGGCTTTTTCGACTCTGGAGAGGAAGCGCTCCCGAAACCTGAGCGCGCGCCTGCAGAGAGCGCGCGCGGCGCTCTCCCCGCACTGCTGGCGCCGACGAGTGCACCCCCTCTCTTTCTCTCGTCAAGGATCTGCACAACCGCATCGAATGGTCAGAGTGATTCTAAAAGATCGTGGCCGCCTGGCTGCAGGTGGGTTTTCTTCTGTTCCGAAACTCGTCTAGTAGTTGATGATCTCCTTCTCGCGCAGGTAGGCCGTGATGATCTCGACGGCCTGCTCGACCGACGTCTCTTCCGTCTTGATCAGGATCTCGGGCGACTCAGGCTCCTCGTCTGTCGGAGGCGAGAGCAAACGAGAGGCGCAAGAAGAGGTCAGCAGTTGCTGCATGGGATGAGCACGTGAAAGATGAGGGACGGGGTCGGCGACGCACAAGGGGAGCTGATGCCGGTGAACTCCTTGATCTCGCCCGAGCGAGCCTTCTTGTACAGGCCCTTGGGGTCGCGTGCCTCGACGGCGGCGAGCGGCGCCTGCACAAAGACCTCGATGAACGGAATCGCCGGCTTGGACGCCTCGTGCAGCGATCGCGCGAGCTCCCGGTCCGACTTGTAGGGCGAGATGAAGGCCGTGATGGTGAGCTGGGAAGACTGCGAGAAGAGGAGCGAAACCTAGATGGGGTGGCGACGCGAAAAGACTCGTCAGCTGTGCGTCCGGGTGGGTGCGCGTACGTGCTCGGCGCAAAGAACGGCCGCACCTCGCCGATGCGCCGAATGTTCTCCTCGCGGTCCTTGGGGCTGAATCCGAGGTCCTGCAGCGGCGCAAGCGCAAAGAGCGGTCAGGATCCCCGCTCGCGTCAGATCTGCATAGAGCGCGCCGGCTTCGAGGAGGTCGACACGACCAGCGGCTCGTGCGTGACAGCGCGCAGAAAGCAAGCGGCCGCACCTTGTTCAGGCCGAAGCGGACGTTGTCGCCGTCCAGACGGAAAGCGTGCAGCTTGAGGTGGAGCAGGTGCTGTTCGAGCGCAGTCGCAATGGTGGACTGTGAACGTGCATATGCGGTCGACCAGTTCGGGTCGGTCATCGGGCAGGGTGAGAGCGACGACGCAAGGGTAAGAGCGGCGCAGACGGTCAGCTGGTGAGCGCTTTGGGTGAAACGCGGTAGAAGCATCGAGCAGGCGTACCTTGCCCGAGGCCGACAGGCCGGTGAGCCAGATGGTAGCGCCCTTCTGGCCGAGCAACTCGGAGCGCTCCTCGGCGGTGACGGCTGGTTGGTCGTGGGCGAGGGACAGCAGCAAGCAAGCCGCACGCGAGGGGCACGATGGTAAGCTCGAGAGGACTAGCATCAAAGGTCAAGAGAAGGGCATTGACGGACCTCCGGGGTGGAAGGTGATGTTGGTGGCCATGCTGAGGTTGTACAAGTCGAGAAAAGGGAAGCAAGGAAGGGATAGGTGGTGGTGAGGTTCGAGGACAGGGACAGGCGAGGGGGCTGCGAGCATTGAGCAAGGCCAGGGACGATGGCGAATCGTCGGACCCAAAATGTTGGTGATCGAACCAGGTCAGTCCGACCTCGGCTGCGACAGCTCGCTACAGGCCTGTCTGTCCACGATCCGCTTTGCTGCCTCGCACCAGGGTCTCGACTCATATGTCCAACATCCTCGACACCCTCAGCCCGCCCTCGCCCATGGATACTGCCAAGCCGGTCGAGGATTGCGCCTCGTGCCGCATCATCGGCGGCCTGACACTGACCTCGCTCGGCGGCTACGCCATCGTCCAGTCAGCGACCCAGGCACGGACTCTCCGAGCGGGTCTGGTCTCAGCAGGTGGGCCAACGATGCGCGGACTGTCCGCGATGGCGGCCTTTGGCGTCGGTGCGTGGTCTTCGTTGCTCTCTCATCCTCAAATTGAACAGTCAGTCACGGCTGACATGAGGCTGGAAGCGGCGTCCATGGCCGCGCAGGCGCCATCGCTATGGGGCTTGGACGATTCGCTGGCCTGCGCTATGAGGACGGCGAGGTGCTGACCGTGCCAGAGTACGAGGCCAAGATACGCCAGGCCTAGCCTATGCAAATTCTCAGGAGCCTTGCTACAGGGCCTCAGTCAGTGACGGGTGAAGTGACGGGTGTATCAGTGCGTACGCTCCGTCCACCCTCGCCGCTTCGAGTCGGACGAGCTCTGACGCTGTGCTCGCCGGATGTTCGCTCTCGGCCAGATCAGTCGCAGCCCTCGCATGAGATGGCTCTCGGCGTGGAGCTAGGTCTCCACTGCTCGCGCTCGCGCTGGCGCATGAAGCAGGACTTCACTCGTCGCCCAGACCGACACATTGCTTGCGCAGCTCGCTGTCCAAGACCAAGGTACGCTGCACCTGGTCGCCGCTGTCGCCTCTCCGTCCGCAACACCAAGGCCCCCACACTGACATTCTGTGCTTGCTCTTCTGCCGACGCCGAACTTCATCGCAAGGCAATGCGGCCCTGCTTCCCAGGCTCCCTTCATGCTCGAGCTCGACCATGCACGATGCCCCCCACACCTCTTTCCCTCCCTCGTCGTCGGAGCACACACTCGCAGACTTGCTTGCCGCCAGAACACGCGGGTGTGGCACAACAGTTCAATAGTACAACTTTTGCTCTGCCTCGCGTCCGTACGCCAGCGTTTTTTTTTTTGGCCGCCGCTCACCGGCCGCCGCCGCCGGTGCTGGGCAGGCCGACCTGCCGCGGCGGCATCATGCCATGCATGAACGACTGGGCGCCGTTTGAAGGCTGCTGCTGGCTGGCCTGTGGCTGTGACTGCTGCTGGGACGCGGTCGGCTGAAACTGATGAGGCTGTGGGGCGTGCGCCATCTGCTGCGAAGCAAATGCGCCTTGTTGCATGGGCTGCTGTTGACCGAGGAACATCGGGGGCGGCGTGAAAGACGACAGCTGACCGTACGGCGCCGGTGGGTAAGCTGTCGAAGGCTGGGCCGAGAAGTGCTGTCGCGGCTGCTGGCCAAACGACGACGTGGGCTGGCCGAAACCCTGGATCGACGGCGTTCCGCTCGAGAAGCCGTTGTTGAAGTAGGGCGAGGGGGTGAAGCTGCTTGGCTGGGGCGACAGGAACGGCTGCTGCATCTGAGAGGGCGGCTGGGAGAGCGACAACAAGTCGCCCCACGCGCCGTGTGCCGGCACCTGGGGCTGCGACGGCGGAGCAAACTGCTGCTGCTGCTGCTGCTGCTGTGCCGCCTGAATGGAGGTGGCAAATCCCATGCTAGGATTGTAGCCGCCTCCAACACCGGCCAGGGCAGCCTGTTGCGGCTGGAACGATCCGACCGGGCCAGCGGTTGCTGAGGGCGTCGGCCGGCCGCGGCGCATGCCTTCCGATGCCGGCCGGTGCTCGAGAACGCTGCTGAATACGGGCGTCGTCGACGAAGGCCTTGACTGTTGCTGGCTCGCCGGCGAAGGTGCCGAGCGCGGTGCGAGGCCCGGGGCCGAGGCGACGCTGCCAGGCGTGGGCGACCGGCGGAGCGGGATGTTGTCCCGCGTCGCTTGCAGCGTCGGCGGCTGACGTGCGGCAAGCAGATTGGACGCCGCCGGCAGCGGGCGCGGCGACATGTACTTCTTGCGGATATACCTGTGCGAGAACCAGGGCATGAGAAGCAGGAAAACGGCCATGTCAAGCGTGCCGGTCAGCAGTGCGCAAGGTGCAGAGCGCAGGGGCGATGAAGGCGGCGCACCTCTCGAGCTCGTTGTCGCGCCCCTCCATCTCGAGGTTGGTCGGCGGCGGATTTATGCGGTCGTCGTTTCTGCGTTCGGCGTTGCCCTTGGTGTTGCCGACCTTGGAGAGCGAGTCAATCTGCTCACGGGTGAAGGTGCTGCGCGCCGGGAGAAGGGGTGACGCGACAGCAGCGGAACGAGGAGCAGGCAGCACAGGTGGATTGAGCGGCGGGGCAAGATGACATCATTCACAGAGAAAGAGGCGTCAGCCGAGGACGGATACAAGGGCGGCATTTGGAAGGCCCTGACTTGCACACGGCCAGAGGACGAGCACACGTACTCGAGCGTCAGGCTCTTCACGCGCGAGACGTGCGAGCCCATCTTGCGGTGGACCGACGCGCACGCGACGCAGAGGAAGATGCCAAGATTCCAGGAGCACCACCGAGGCTGGAGGCAGCGAAAGCGATGAGGTTTTTTGCATCAGAGAGGGGGCAAAGCGCTGCGTCAGCTTCGACTGGAGCTCGGGAGGACAACGAGGGCATGGTGGGCTCGAGAGAGGTGAGCCACTCACTGAAGGCGAGCTGCAGTCAGCGCAGACGTCGTTGCCAGGCCGCTTAAGCAGCTCCGAGATCTGCCGCTCGGTGCGAGCTTGGGTTGCGGCCATACTGAGGAAGAGTCGAGCAAGGACGGGGAAGCACTTGAGCGAGAGGGAAGGTGAGAGGGGGTTGCTGGGCTGACGACCGGAGGAGGCGCGGCGATGAAGGCGGCCGACGATGTAGGGGCCGTCTCTCGACAAGGATTCTGGGCAGGAAAAACGGTTGCTGTTACAGAGCCAATGGTCGTCCCGACGATGACAATGCTCTGGGGGTCGAGAAGCGGGGGAGGGGACGAGGGCGAAGGGACAGGTGGGCGTCGAGCGGGTCAGAGCGCCGGGGCTTCGCGAGCAGGAGCGGGCGTGCGCGTCGGCCTAAAGCTGCGGTCGTGCTCGTCGTCGTCGACGCCTCCCCCTCCGCGCCAGCACACGGTCCAGGCTCGTTCAAGTTCGGCCTGCACCACCTGCGCACCCCCGGCGTGACAACCTCCATCTCGGCTCGCCTCCGCGTGCTGGCCGCCGACGCAGCTCGA
>MVAK01000124.1:0-53596 GCA_014825535.1 Cystofilobasidium bisporidii
GTGCGTGGGGGGGTGAGAGTGTGCGTGGTGGGGTGAGGGGGGGGGGTGGGGGGGTGGTGGGGGGGGGGGGGTGGTGGGTGGGGGGGGGGGGGGGGGTGGGGGCGCGGGGGGGGGGAGGGGGGGGAGGAGGGGGGGGAGGCGCGGGGGGGGGGGGGGGGCGGGCGAGAGAGAGAGAGAGAGAGAGAGAGAGAGAGAGAGAGAGAGAGCGAGAGAGAGAGAGAGAGAGCGAGAAAGAGATCCCCACAAGGAGGAAAAGCCAAGGTTGGGGGAGAGGAAACCAGGACCCGAGCACGAGAGAGAGAGAGAGAGAGAGAGAGAGAGAGAGAGAGAGAGACCGAGCGACGAGGACGCACAAGACGTCGATCCCGGCCTGCTGGGCGATGTACATGGTCCCCGCGACGGTCGTCCCTCCGTCGTACCCCCCGCTGAGGGCCGGTGCGAGATCTCGCCTGCTGATCTTGCGTTTGGCCGGGTGGGTGGAGGGAGGGGCAGGGGCAGGGGCAGCCGGGGCGGCGAGGCGCTCGAGCTCGGTCCGAGTGAGCCCGACGGTCGGGACCCCCCCGAGGAGGCCAATCGTCGCTGGGACGGCGCCGGCTTGGCGGATCAGGGCTGAGAGGGTGAGGGTGAGGTCGAGGTTGAGCGGGTAGGGCATGCCTGGGGGTGCGGTGCGCGATCGAGACGGTGATCCCCAACGGGTCCCAACAGGGGGGCGGGGGGGGGGTCAAGGTAGGTTTCAACAGCAAGGGCACCATGGCACGAGGCCGACGGACGGACGGACCGTGCGTCAGGATGGCCGTCTCGAGCGCGACGACGGGCTGGCCGGTCGAGAGGGCGTGCTCGACCTCTGGGTGGTAGACGAGCTTGTCCTGGGGCGGGCGGGCGCGGGTGGGTCAACAGGCAGGAGAGGGAGGGAGAGAGAGACGGGCGGACGGACGGACCCAGCGTCGAGGACGACCGACGGTCGAGCTGAGCGATCGGACCGTCGTCGTTGGCGAGGTGCACGACGACAGCCGCAGCTGGTGCAGGCCAGCACGGCGACTGACGATGGGGAGGAGCATGGCGGGCGGGTGGGGAGAGAGGGGAGAGAGAGAGAGAGGGCACGACGGACGGGGCCGGCCGAGTCGCTCGGCCGAGGAGAGCAGCTTAGCAGCCCCACCAGTCAGCCACCAGCAGAGAGAGAGAGGGGAGAAATCTGGGCCAACCAAACAACCTCTCGACTGCGCGCCCTTCTCTCCCTCTCCCTCTCCCTCCCTTGCCTTCCTCCCTCCCCTCCCCCAGCCACAGCACAGCCCTCCACCGTGTCAGCAGCCATGGCCTGTCCCTCTGAGCCCTCCACCTCTGCCCTCCCTCCAGCCTCCCTAGCTGCTCCCCCCACCCCCACCTCCAAGCCCAAAGCCAAGCCGACGACGCCGACCCCAGGGATCGTCTACATCTCGCGCCTGCCGCCGGGGATGACGCCCCACAAGGTCAAGCACCTCATGGAGCGCTGGGGGCCGACGGGCAAGGTGTTTGCTCAGAAGGACAAGGACCCAGGGGCCAAGGCCAAGAGTTCGGTCCTCCCTGCCTGCCTGCCTGCCTGCCTGCCTCCAACCCGCCAGCCCAGCTGACCTCTCCCACCGCGCCCCGCCCGCCCGCCCACCCAGCCCACTCGGTCACCTACTCCGAGGCCTGGATCGAGTTCCTCGACAAGCGTCTCGCAAAGGCCACCGCTGGCCTGCTCAACGCCCAGCCGATCGGGGGCCACAAGGGCGAAAAGTGCGTTCTGGTTCTCTGGCCCTAGCCCTAGCCTTGCGGGGTCGCTTGGCTCGCTCGCTCGCTCGCTCTCGCTCTCGCTCTCTTCGTCCCCTTCCTTCCTTCCTTTCTTTGCTCCCCTACCCCAACCCTGGCTCCTCGCCAACTCGCCGGCGTCTGCCTAGCATGCAGGCTACGAGATCCAAGGTGCAGGGCCAGGGGCAGGGGCAGTGGGGGGGGGTGGGGGAGAACACCACCCTCCCTCGCCCTCGCCCTCGTCTTCCTCCGTCACGGGTGCACAGCGTGCGGGGGACCGTCGAGCCCAGTCGGGCTGGACCCATGGAGCGACGTGGGGGGGGGGGGGAGGTTTCAGTAGGCGCGCAGGCGGGCGGGCGCGCAAAGCAGCGGGGTATTTTCCCTCCTCCTCCTCCTCCTCCTCCTCCTCCTCTGCCTCTTGCCTTCGGCCTTCTGCCTTCTGCCCTGGCTGGGGGGTGGAGAGAGAGAGGAGAGGACGATGACGAGGAGCAGGCAGACAGACAGACAGGCAGGCAGGCAGGCAGGCAGGCAGACAGACAGAGGGCGGAGGACGGAGTGTCGTGGAGGGACGGAGGGAGGGAGGGAGGGTGAGGGAGGGTGAGGAAGGGCACCCGTTGCTTCCCGCCCCACTTCCCCCCCCCCCCCCTTAACCACCCATCCAACCAATCATCCACCGTCTCTCCCTTCCCCTTCTCCGAAAAACCCCCTCTCGCTCGTCCCCTCCCCTCCTCTCCTCTCCTCTCTCCTCTCCCCTCCTCCTCCTCCGCGCTGCCTGCCTGCTTGCCCCTGTCCCCCCCCCCCGCCCGCCTGCCTGCCTTCCGGCCTGCGCTTGCCCCTCCTCCCCGTTCGCTCGCTCGCTGTCCAATCTGGACGGTCGACGCCTCCCCTCCCCTCCTCTCCTCTCCTCCTCGCCTCGCCTCGCCTCGCGTTGCCCCGCCTCGCCTTGGCTTGTCTCCCTGCCCTGCCCTTCTCTCTCTTCTCTACTCTTCTACCTCCCGCCCGCCCGCCCATCCGCCCGCCTTCGCCTTCCCCTTCCCCCTCTCTCTCTCTCCCCAAACGCACGCCGTTCTCAGAGACGTCCCGCAAAAGGCAATGATCGCGTGCTGACTCGCTCCCTCCCTCCCTCGCTCGCTCGACCCCCCTCCTTCCCTCTTGCCCGCTCCAACTCGCCCTGCCCCCCTTCCCTCCCTTCCTCCCTCACCGCCCCTCCCTCCCTCCCTCCCTCCCTCCTTCCCTCTTGCCCGCTCCAACTCGCCCTGCCTCCCTTCCCTCCCTTCCTCCCTCACCCCTCCTCCCTCCTTCCCTCTTGCCCGCTCCAACTCGCCCTGCCTCCCTTCCCTCCCTCCCTCCCCCCCTCCCTCCCTCCCTCCCTCCCCTCCCTCACCAAACAACCAACCAACCGACCGACCGACCGGCTCACCCACTCACCCACTCTGAAAAAAAAAGGTGGCGGGACGACATCTGGACGATGAAGTACCTGCCCGGGTTCAAGTGGGCGATGCTCGGCGAGCAGATGGGTACGCGTTGGCTTTCCTTTCCTTCCTTTCCTTCCTTTCCTTCCTTTCCTTCCTTTCCTTCCTTTCCCTTCTCCCTTCCTTCCTTCCTTCCTTCCTTCACCCTCCCCCTTCGCAAGCCCTCCTTTGCTTTGCGCTCGTCCCTCATCGACTGATACCGACCGCCGTCTCTCACCCAACCCCCCCCCCCCCCCACTCCCACCTATTTGCACGCACGCACGGACGGACGGACGGACGGACGGGACGACAGCGTACGAACGCAACTCGCACACGGCGCGGCTGCGTCAGGCGCTCTCGCGGTCCAAGGCCGAGCAGGCCGAATACCTGTCCAACGTCGAGCTGGCCCGGGTGCTCGAGAAGCGTCGGGCGAGGGCGGGGGCGGCGGTCGAGCGGGGTCGTCGAGGGGGGGAGCCGGGGGAGGTTGGCGGCGTTGGGGTGGGCGTTGGTGGGAAGCGAAGCCGGGAGGAGGAGGAGGAGGAGGAGGAGGAGGACGAGGCCGAGGCGAACCAGGGCAAGGCAGCCAAAGCGCCCCCCGCGCTCAACAACGAGGACCGCCGACGGCAGCAGCAGCAGCCCTCGTCGTCGTCGTCGTCGGACCACGCCAAGCGCAAGCAGCGCAAGCTCAAGGCGGTCGAGGCCCAGCGCGAGCGGGGCGCGCGCGAGCTCGACCAGGTGCTCGGCAACGTGTTTTGAACCGTCCCCCCCCCCCCCTCCCTCCCTCTCTCTCTCTCTCTCTCTTCTTGTGGGCGATGCGGATGGTTTTCCTTCTCCCCCCCCCCCACCTTTGACCTTTGACCACGAGGGTCGTCTTTCGCCCCCCCCCTCCTCCCCCCCCGTGGAGATCTGCTCTCGCGCGGCTCAAGCCGAGTGAGAGAGTTGGGCTGACCCACCCGGTTCGGTCTGGGAGAGAGATGGCGGTCGCGATGGTCGGGCCACGTCAGTCCTCGCTTGGGCCGAGAGCGGGGACGAGCGGATGGGTGTCGACAGACCCAACAGACTGGCGCGACTGCCGGCGGACGCACGAACCGGGATGAGAGCCTATCCGGCTCGCAAGACCCCGTCAAGCGAGTAAACCACACCGCCTGACCTTTACATCAAGATTCGGGATGCGCTACTTCCAAAGACGGGATCTGGAAGGATTCATAAAGTGGGGGATCATGAGCATTGGGAAAAAAGAGATGCGAGCCGGATTTCGTGGGGGGTCGAAAAAAAAAAAAGTAAGATCAAAGAGAGGGGCAACTGGCTGCTACATCAGAACACGACGACCTGGTGACAGATGAGACGCAAACAGGAAGAACGAGGGCTCGTCAGCGTGTGAGTTGAGTCGAAGGCGCACGCAGTGGGCGAAAGCACGGGGGGGCCGACGCGCGTCGACTTACCGAGTTCGGCCGGCCGAGTGTCTCGTGTCCGGGCCAGACCACAGGTCGCGCGCGAGGTGATCGTGATGGTGGCATGAAGCGCGAGAGTTGATGTCGTCGTCGTGGGAGGGGTCGTGCAGGAATGCGTCGGGCGCGATGTCGGGCGGGCGGGTGGTGCGCAAGACGAAGGCGGGGTCGAGCGCGAGTGAGGAGCGCTCCTCAGTCAAACTGTCCGACCGAGGAAGAGAGAGCCAGCACTAGTCAGCATCCAAGGCCTCTCGCCAGTTCAACGGTGGGCGGATCGAGCGCAAAGCACCTTGAACGTCTTGGCGAGCTCTTTCCAGCGGGCGGGGCGGTCAGCCGACGGAAGTAGGTTGACCTCCTCTACAGCTCGCATCAGGTTGAGGGCCGCGACGGCAGGGATGCGCACGTAGAGATGATCGGGAATGCCGAACACGTTTTTGGACTTGGCCAAGCCGTTCCAGGGGTCATGGTCAGGCCATCCTGAAAACGAGTGGTGAAAGTGCGCCATGGCGTGGCGGGCGACGGGCGGGTGGTTGTGGATCGCGGCGAGCGCAAAGATATGGGTAGGAATGCGCTCGACCAACAGCGCGCAGAGCGATATGAGGAATGTTGCGCACTGCGGCGCGTCATACTTGTCGCACAGGAGAATCAGCCTGCAAAGGGCGAGACGACCGCCGAGTTAGAGCTGCGAGTAGCGATATACACGCAGAGCAAGGAAGCAGGGAGGCTCACTTTTCGATGGTGTCGATGCCCAGGCTCCAATTAAAGGGTCGCGGGTGCAGCGCGTAGCGCAGAAACAGTCCAAAGTCGTCGGAACACTCGTCGACCTTGATCAGCGGCAGGCCGTCGTCCGTCTTGTCGCCCGAGCCGCCCGTGTCGGGCTGCAGCATATCGTCAAAGACCTGGGCAGCCGCTCGTAGCTTGAACGACTTGACGCGCGACCGGATGCCATTTGAGCACTCAAGGACGAGGTCGCCGTCCGGGTCGTCGTAGAAGGAGCTGATTGAGGGGGAAGGGGGCATCTGTGGAATGGGGGGCATCTGTCGAGTTTGTCGAGGGGAGGAGAGGGCGTGAGTCGGATCAGCTCGTAGCCCATCAAAGATTCGCAGACGCTGAGAGGACTGAGCAGACGACGGAAGACACACTTGTGCGAAGGTGCGATGACGTGGAATATGTCTGGTCTGAGTCGACGGCGAGGTGGTGGGGTGTGACGGGCGAAGGGGGGGTGACGGATGGGAGAGACTTGTCGCCCGACCACGCTCGTCCATTGAACTCCGCCCTCCCGCGCGTTGGCCGCGCGCGTCATCGCATTGACATGCGTCGCCAGTGGCCACTGTCTCTCTTTCCCTTTGTACTTGCCGACGCATACACGCGACTTCCCAAGAAGCTGAGGAGGGGCATAGAGGCAGGCGAGTCCACAGAGTCCGAAACAGAAAGGGGAAGGGGAGAGCGGAAGAGCGGGCGGAGCGAGGGGCCGGAGAGGGGACAGGAAATCGAAAGGAGACAGGCAGCGGCCTATGTAGCAAGCTTTGAAGGGCCGGTAGATCTACAACGAGCGGAAAGCACGACCCGCATGGCGTCACGCGGACGAGGAGGGTGTGGGACGGCCGGACGACGCGCGTCAGAGGCGGGATGAGAGGAAGCGAGATCGGACGGTGTCCAAGAGGCGAGCGAGCGAGTAGCGGGGAAAGATGGTTCGAGAGCGGTCATGAGGGTCGTTGAGAGAGAATGGGAAAGAAGCAAGAGAGTCCGGGAGGTTGGGCATGAAGGAGAGGGAAGGCGAAATGGCGTCCGTGAGGGGCGTGGGAGTAGAAGGATCTGGGATCGCGCAAGCGAACGAGCGAGGCAGCGACGACGTCAGCTCTGCGCGTCAATCAGAGCGCATCAAAAAAAAAAAAATGCGACTCACCCAAGTCAGGCCCGTCTCCACATACCCAGTCGCCAAGGCAGCGTCTTCTTCTTTGTCGTGGGGCCGCCGCCGCGGGCAGGTTTGGCTTCGTCGACGACCTTGGGCGAGGCCGGCTTCGGCTCAGCGATTTCGGCTGCGCCCTGGTCGGCAATAAGATATCGGCTGAGTAGGTCGCCGGTCGTGCTCCGGCGCTTCAAAGTTGATGATGGATGTGGCTGGCCGAGCGCCCGGTGACCGCGAGCGATGGGCGCCGTGTACACCGGCGCGGCGGGCGAGATCGGTGGCGTCGGCGTCGACGAGTGCGACGTCCGCGCGTCCTCGAACGCAAGCGAGACGTGCGACGAGGTCGACGAATTGCAGGACGAGTAGACGAGCGACGGGGTCGACGGCGACGAATTGGACACGGATGACGGCGTCAGCGTGCTTGTCGAGCTGCACATGCTCGAGCGCTTGTAGAAAGTCGATCCGTCGATCGAGGGCCGCTCCGGCGCCGAAGACGACAGCGAGGGGTGAACCGAGGTCGTCTGCGAACGCGGCAGGCCAGGCGCTGGCGAGGGTGAATGGGCGCCGGCCGCGGTGGGTGTCATGCTGAGGGCCCACCACGCCAGTCCACCCGAGTCCTTTTTGGCGGCGCTGGCTCGTCCGGAGCGACCGATCTCGCAACCTTTGCCCCGTCTGGCTTCGACGGCAAACAGATCGTCCATCCTGCCGAGACTGCGTGTGCGACCGCCGAGCGTCCGTGCACCGCCCTCGAACACGCGCCGGACCTCGCGCTCGACGTCGTGCGGCGCTCGCCGCGGCAACCGGTCGATCCACAGGCTGACCTTCTGCGAGCGGGGCGTCGGCGATCGGACGGGGATCTTGAGTCCGAGCTCAGGCAGCAGAGGAAACTCGAGCGTCGCCGGCGATGGGGCGAGAGGCCGGAGCGGCGTCGATGGCCGGCGTGGCGACGGCGACGGAGTGCTGACGACGGACGAGACCGAGCTCGACGGCGACGACATCATCGTCGGAAACGGCAGGCCGAAAGGCGACGACGGGCGAGCTGGACGAGGAGGCTGAGGGGAGGACGGGAGAGACGACATATTTTCCGGCCAGGCGAAGGGCGAGCGAGCTGATGGCGGCTTGACGGAAGTATGCGGAGGCGAGGCTGCCTGGATGCGGTGGACAGGCGGAGCAGGTGCTGCGAGCAGGGGATGGCGACCGAGCAGGCGAAGACCGTCAGAGCAAATGGGCGAAGAGGGAGGGAGGACAACAGCGGGAGTAGGTGGGAGATGAGGAAGAAGACGAGAGAGAGAGAAGAGAGGTCAGCACCAGCCACCGGTAGGCTCTCGCAGATGGTGGCAGCAGGCTCGTCTATTCGACCGACCTTCTTCAGGGGCCCGACCCTGCTTCTGAAGCTAGATTGCGCTCAGTCCGGCGAAGGAGACGCGTGCGGGTGTGTCAACGCCCTCCCTTCGCGTTGTAGGGGTACTCCTGCCCATCTTGTTGAAGAGGTTCTGCGCGACAGAGGCTGAAGAGGAGAAGAGAGGGCAGAGAAAGCAATGAGGTCGTCGACGTTGTTCGGTCAATTCGGTCGACGAGCCCACGCGAGATGCTCGCTGCTGCGCGCGGCTGCCGGCGGCGGCGCCAACTCCGACACCGCTTTTCGACCGTCCTCTGGCAGGCAGCTCGCGCGCGCAACCGGAAGGTCGTCAAGGGCATGAGAGAGGTGGCCAGAGGCTACAACGGGCGGAACAAGTGGTGGTGGCGGGGCAGGCAGGATCTACAAGGGCAGCAAAAGGGCAGGTCGTGAGAAAGGGGTCGAGTGTGTCGGTCGGTGGGGTCATTGGGGGCGTCTCCTGCGTCAGGCGGGCGAGATGGTCGTGTCCATCACGTCGCCGTCCTTGTCATCGCGCCAGACGCCTTCGACGCGCGGAATGGCCCAGCCGGCCTCCTCGAGCCGGCTCTCACCCCAGCCAAGGATGCGCATCATGCCTCCAAGCTTGCTCTCGACACCGCGGCCTTCGCGCGCGAGCAGCACCTGGTTGGCCTCCTTGCCGACCCGGACGCGGTGCGCTGGCGACAGCAGGTCCTCGATCTCGGAGCTCGGGTACGGGCCCGGCGGCGGGAATGCGAGCAGCGTCAGTGCGAGCTCGAGCTCGGCCAGCAGCGCCGGGTGCGGTATCGCGAGTGGGGCCAGGGTCGACGTCGCGAACAAAAGCGCTTGCTGCGGGTTGGACGGAGTCGCCGATGGGCGCAGAAGCTCGAGGAACCGCAGCAGCTGCAGGTGAAAGTAGAGCGTCGGGTTCTGGTCGAGGATCTGCGCGGGGCAAGGGTATCCACAGTCCCCAGCGTGGTTGTCAGCCCAGGTGTGCACGGCGCACATATGCTCGACAAGAGAGGACGCACCTCTGCGTCCAGCTCGTTGATGCGTCGGATCGCGAGGTCAACCTGCCCGTTCTCGAGCGCTTGGCGGATGAGCATCCTCTCCTGAGGGAGGACGAGAGGAATTTCGCAAGGCACAGACGGACACGGGGGGTTCGGAGCAAAAAGAGCGATTTATTCAGAGCCCGCGCAGCTAAGCAGCGAGCTGGGGTACAGAGGAAGAAATGCAAGAGGCTCACCTCGATACCGCTCAGGTCGAGCCGGTCCTTGCTGACGTCGGTCAGCGTGCTGTCGCGTAGACTGCTGCCGCCGGCCATCTCGTCGTCGTCATCGTCGTCCGAGCTGTCACCGCCGTCGAATGACGAGCCTGCGAGCGAGTCGGGGCCGCCTCGCGATGCCGTCTCACGCAGAAACTCCTCGGCGGCGTCGCGGTAGCCCTCAAC
Organism: Cystofilobasidium bisporidii; assembly: GCA_014825535.1. Lineage (NCBI taxonomy): Eukaryota > Fungi > Basidiomycota > Tremellomycetes > Cystofilobasidiales > Cystofilobasidiaceae > Cystofilobasidium > Cystofilobasidium bisporidii. Next base: position 9,380 of record MVAK01000124.1, read on the forward strand.
GACAAGATAGTCAAGCACGAGCGCGTTTAGTTGACTGTAGCAGGTCGACAGCAGAGGGGAAAAGCACGGTCGTCAGTAGCAGGCTCAAAAAGCGAGTCGGCAAGAGGCAGGCAGGGAAGAGGAGGTCGAGGCGAGGAGATGGAGGGCGGCGACGGGCGATGTCAGAGAGCAATGATTAAGTTTTCCTCAAATGGTTTAGGAGAGATTCCCACAATGCTACTAGAGTCTCATCTTTCGAACGCGCGTCGCCGTGGTGGGAAGGGAAGGAGGGTTGAGACTGACCTCTTGGTGACCTTGACCTCGGCCAGCCTGCTGGACCACTCGGCGTACGAGACCTGGTGCTTGGGCTGGGGCGTCGGGTGCTGCAGGCAGGCAAGGCGAGCAAGATCAGCGACGGCTAATGACGATCGAGATCAGAAGAGAGAAAAGAGACGCACGCTTGACATGATCGCTGCTGGGCGATGAGGCGAGGAGGCGAGGTCAGTTCGGAAGGGAGGAGGGGAGGAAGGGCAGGTGGGTGTTGGGAGCCTGAGCGCAAAGGCGGCGAGCCAGCGCGTTTTCAAGGGGCCGCGGGTCGGACTTTGAAATCGACTAGGCGAGTTCGTCGCTCGCTCGCACTGCATGCGTCACGTCGTCGAGACATCGCGCTCCCGAGCAGTCTCTTCGGTTGAAAGAGACACAGATGCATGGTATCACGACTGTAGAAGACTGCTGCTCTAGCGGTTCTCGACCAGCGTTCCGCAAACGGTGTACTTGCGCTCAAAGTGCTCGATCCAGCCTGCACGTGCGCAAGCGGAAAGAAAGCGTGTCAGCGGACGGTCGAGATGCGCGAGAGTAGCAACAGAAAGATTCAGACGCACCCTCCATGTTTTCTCTGCAGCAGCGAGGGGCGGGGAGCATGACTGATCAGCGCAATGATGGAGAAGGGCAAGGCACGGACAGAAGTGTATGGCGCGCGCGCGACTCACATCTCGGATGGCGTCAGATTGGCCAGTGCGTCGATCGGCTGGTCGACGGGAGTGAGCATGTCTGCATGCGGTAATCAGTGCAGGGGAAGATGGCAAAGTCGTCAGCGCCGGTCTCCGGTGAAGTGGTTAAGGCAGAGGGCCGAGCGCGCGCACGAACCTTCGTCGAACGACTGCTTGGCGAGCCCGCGGCTGGCATCACGGCCTGCAAAGTTGCCGTACGCGCCGTCTGTCCGGGGCCGGATGGGCTCTCTTGTCAGCCGTGAACCGGTCAGAGGGCTGGGAAGCACGATGAGCAGAATCGTCAGGAAGGGACGCTGCGCGCGCACCTGGACCGTAGAAGTTGCGGCCGGCCGAGACATCGTACACCTTGCCTTTGACGGCGAGTAGGATCCGGCTGTTGTCCTCGCGGCCGTCAAATTTAGCGAGCTCAAGCGGCGTGTAGTCCCTGAGGAGTAAGCAACTGGGGCCGAGCGCCGGCGCCCAGTTGTACGCCTCGTGGTGGGACGACGCGAGCTGCGAGCCTGCCGTTGGCAGCGCGGCGATCGACGGGAAGACGAGCGAGTAGAGAAAGTAGAGTGGCGGGAGAGTAAGAAAGAGCGGTACGACCGTCGACGAGACGAACAGCGATGATGTCGACATTGTGTGCAGAGAAGTGCGAGGAGCGGCGCTGGGTTGTGGGGGGGGGAAGGCGCGCTGATACGAGCTGCCTGCACCTCGAACGAGAAGCGCGCGCGGCAGAGGACGGACGACACGGAAGGCGCACAGCTCGACGTCAACTCGACCGTTCGAACCCGTTCGAGCTCGCGCTAGGGTAGAACTCACGAGGTCGTCAAGCGGGAGAGATCCACTACCTGTCTGAGTGTCGTGCAATGCTGGCGGTCGGAGGGCTGCGTCGTGGTTCGGGGCGACTGGCCCGACTCGTCGGCCCTGTCGAGCTCGCCCATACCTTGCCCGCGGGTCTCCCTTCAAACGTCGACCTTCCCTTTGCCAGCCCACCACCGCCCCAGCTCTTGACCTTGCCCGAACACGACATCGAAACCCCAACGTCTCTATCTCGCTCCCTCCTGCTGCAATCATTCTCACCTCGCTCCGCCGGTCTCTTGTGTGCCTGCAGGCTCGTAGCTCGTGCCCGATGTCGTCGACCTCGTCCTCCACCGCCCCATCTCTGCGTCGGCCGTATGCGACGCCTCCCCTGACGGACATAAGGAAGGCGGCGCTCGCGCCCAAGGTTGCCGAGGCCACGCAGGTCATCAAGCAGGCGCTTGACACGTATGGGTGCGTCCTCTGGGACGTCGACGTTCGTTTCGAGGGAGGGGAGGCGAGACTGGCAGAGCTTCGGGCGCTGGATAGCCGAAGCGGGAGTGCTGACCCACGCAAGCTTCCCTCTCGGCCGGTTTGTCGTGCAGGCTCGACCGTCTATCCCTTAGCTTCAACGGAGGGAAGGACTGTGCGTTCGACGCTGTCTGCTCTGCTCCCCGATCGCGGCGCGAGGAGCTGATGATGCTCAATGGTCCTCTGGCACGACGTCGACAGGCACTGTGCTCCTGCACCTTCTCCACGCCCTCCTTTCACCTCCTGCACCTCGACCGCCGTACGACCCAAACGGGCCGTCCCACAGCCCATCTGCGCCTTCCACAAGTGAAAATCTCAACGATCCCTCGAGCTCTTCCGCTGTGCGACCGCCGATAAGGGCGATCTACATCACGGCGCCTGCGCCGTTCCCGGCGGTCGAGGCCTTTGTCGACGACTGCTCGATCGAGTACGGCCTCGACCTCGTGCGCATCGGCGGCGGCATGAAGGGCGCGCTATCCGAGTACCTCGCACCGGGGAACGCAGGAGAGGGCGTCGAAGGCGTCCTGGTTGGCACGCGGCGAGGCGACCCGCATGGAGGTGCGTCCTCGAGCTCCGTTATACAATTGGAAGGCCCATCGGCTGCGCTTGCTGACGTTCTTGTCGCCCTCCTGATCCGAACTTCAACAGCCGAACTCGCGCTTTTCCAAAAGACGGATCCGAGCTGGCCGCAGTTCATGCGCATCCACCCAATCCTCAATTGGTCGTACACCGACATCTGGGACTACCTGCGCCTGCACGACGTGCCGTGGTGCGACTTGTACGACGAGGGGTTAGTGCCAGTCGCCGCTGCCTGTCTCTCACCTACCTCGCTCTATGCTAACGCCCCCTCTACGCTGTCTTGCTTCCTTATGACAGCTTCACGTCCCTGGGCTCGCAGCTCAATACGCACCCAAACCCGGCGCTCGCCCTGCCATCGCCAGCGCCCGAGGGCTCGTTTGCGCCGGCATGGCAGCTTGAAGACGAGTCGCTCGAGCGAGCGGGCCGTGGAGACCCGCCGGCCAAGGCGCTCGTCAAGGACGGTGCGATCGAAGGCGAGGTAGAGTGCAAGGCGCTCGAGGAGGACGACAGCGGTGACCGCAGCTGAGAGCTTGCGACCGCTTAGAGCGAGGCCGGGCGGTGATAGATGGACCGTGCTTAGGGCCATGCGCAGTGCCGCGAAGAACGTCCGCTGTCTGGCCACAAGCGCCGTGTACCGCTGACGTCCTTTTCAAGCTTTGATAGATACAGCAGAACTTCCTTACGCGTCGGTAACGCAGCCGGACGAGGCGTCGCTGACAAGCTGGAGGCGACAAGAAAGCAAGGTGTGGGCGGCGTCAGTACGCGAAGGAAGAAGGAACAGAGGTGGCATTGCAAGACAGGCAGACGGACCTTCGTGTACTTGTACAGCGTGCCCTGCGAGACCTTGAGGGGGGGCGCGACCCACTTGGCGCGGCGGGCGGCGAGCTCCTCGTCCGAAACGTCGATCTCGAGCGAGTTGTTGACGGCGTCAATGGTGATGACATCGCCGTCCTGGACGAGGGCGATGGGACCGCCGACCTGCGCCTCGGGGACGACGTGGCCGACGACGAAGCCGTGCGATCTGTGCGGATGACAAGACATCAGCTGGCCGAGACAGGAAGGTGAGACTTGGAAGGCATCGAGGAGACGCACCCGCCAGAGAAGCGACCGTCAGTGAGGCAGGCAACGTCGTAGCCGAGTCCAGCACCCATGATGAGCGACGTCGGCTTCAGCATCTCGGGCATGCCAGGGCCGCCCTTAGGTCCGAGGTAGCGCAGGATGACGACCGTCTTCTCGCCCGCCTTGATTGAGCCTGACTCGACGGCCTTGACGAAGTCATCCTCACGGTCGAAGGCGCGGGCCTTGCCGGTGAAGTGCAGGCCCTCCTTGCCGGTGATCTTGGAGACGGCGCCGCCGGGAGCGAGGTTGCCCTTGAGGATGCTGGCAAGGGGGCGAGAAGGCGGAAGATAGAGTCAGTCGATGGAACGGCCCACGTCAATAGGCGTTCGAAGCTAGGCAGACGCACCGAATGTGACCCGAAGACTTGATCGGGTTGTCCATCGGGCGGATGATGTCCTGGCCCTCCCACATCTTCTGGTGCTTGGGGTCGGACGCCCAGCGGTCGAGGTTCTCGCCGAGCGTCTTTCCGGTGACGGTCTGGATGTTGCCGTTGATCAGGCCCTTCTTCTCGAGGTGGTGCAGGATCACTGCGGGGGAGCGAGGCATGTCAATCGACGTCTATCCAACCAAAGCGCAACGAAGAAACGCACTGGGGATGCCGCCGATGTAGTGGACGTCCTCCATGACGTACTTGCCGCTCGGCTTGAGGTCGGCCAGGAAGGGGACGCGGTCCGAGACGCGCTGAACGTCGTCGATGGTGAGCGTGATGCCGACCGAGTGGGCGATGGCAATCATGTGGAGGACGGCGTTGGTGGAGCCGCCGAGCGCCATCGTGAGGACGAGCGCGTTCTCAAACGCGTCGCGCGTCATGATGTCGCGCGGGAGAATGTTCTTCTCGAGCATGTTGCGCATGACCTCGCCGATCGAGTCGCACTCGGCGTGCTTCTCGAGCGACTCGGCCGGGTACGACGACGAGCCGGGGAGGGTCATGCCCATGGCCTCGGTGGCCGAGCTCATCGTGTTGGCAGTGTACATCTGTGGGCGCCGAGGGTAAAAAGGGTCAGCCGCGCAAAATCTTGGTACAGATCTCTTCAGAGTGTTTCGACGAGGGCCTCACTCCTCCGCAGGCACCGGGTCCGGGGCACGAGTTGCGGATCGTGTTCGCCTGAGAACGGGCCCATTATGTGCGCGTCAGTCTTCGATCAATTGATACTCGCACTTCGGCCGAGAGCGCGGGCACTCACACGCTCAGTCTCGGCCGCCTCCGTCTCGCCGTCCTGGAGGTACTTGCCGTAGGCCTGGAAGGCGCTGACAATGTCAAGCTTGGGGCCGTTGCCGCACTGGCCGGGGCGAATCGAGCCGCCGTAGACCATCAATCCGGGTCGGTTGAGCCGGCCGAGCGCCATGAGCGTGCCGGGCATGTTCTTGTCGCAACCGGGAACGACGACCATGCCGTCGAGCCAGTGGCCACCGGCGGCCGACTCGACCTGGTCGGCGATGAGGTCGCGCGACTGGAGCTGCAGGAGCGGGCGATTGCACGCGCGCGCGGGCGGTTGTTCGTCAGCCTCGAAGAGCAAGCCCGACGACCGGTCAGGCGGGGGACGAACCGAGTACGACATGCCGAACGTGCCCATCGAGATTCCGTCCGAAACACCAACGGTGCCGAACTGGTAGCCCGTGATGTTGGACGCAGCCATCGACTTCTTGATGCGCTGCCCGAGGCCGAGGATGTGCTTGTTGCAGCTGCGAGGGAAGAGGGGGGGATTTCAGCTCAAGCTCGACACGGATGGCGCAATACAGAGAGCGACTCACGGGTTGCCCTCGTACCTGCACCGCAGCGGGTGTCAAAAGGACGGGGCCAGGATCCGTCAGTGCCTCGTCTGGACAGGTAAGGGGACCAGCTGGGTATGTTCGCCGCGGCCCGTAGAGGGAGGCGAGCCGAAGAGAGGGACATACCAGACGCTGGCAATGCCGACCATGGCCTTGTCAAAGTCCTCCTTCTTGTCGATGCCGTCCGTAGCATACAGCATCGCCTGGTGGGAAGCAACGTAGGAGGGCCAGTGTCAGCCGCCTTGACGAGGGCTAGCTGAAAGTCGAAGCTGGGGCTCACCTGCGAGGCGCCTGGCACCGAACGAAGGGACCGGGGGGTGGGGGTGCTCTGTCGTCAGCCACGGAGATCTAAGTAGCACAGAGAGCAGCCCGGAGCAGCAGCGAAGCTCACCCTGCGACTTGGGGGCAGTGATCTGACGGGGTACGGGCAGGTCGAGTCAGTCTGGCAGGTCTTCGGGGCGAGACTGCGACGGCGCTACCGGCCGTCAGCTGGCGCGCCAGGCGTTGCGAGAGCGACGCACCGTCCTCGAGTAGCGGTTCATGATGGGCTTCTCGACCGAGGCGCGGCTACCCGACGTCGAGAAGGCCCGCCGGGCGAGCGAAGAGGTGCGGAGCGACATGCGAGGGAGGGGAGGGGATGGTGGTGTCGAGGGAAGGGGTCGAACGAATGAGCGGTCGCCTCTTTCGCCTCTGGCGCTCGGGCGGCGAGGCCGAACGCAGCAACCGGCGCTTGACTCGTGCAACATGACATTCCCGTCGCACGTTGCCCACAAGTCGACTGCAGTCAATATCTTGCGACACGTCTCGCTCAAATCAATCGTCCGCAGGATGCTAACGACGTTGCTCAGGCATATCCGACTGCCCGGACAGGGGACGGCAGCTGGATCATCGAGCCCGTCGGCTCGCTGCTGCGCGCGGGAGGCCCATCGATCTGGCAACAGCAACCGTTCTACTCGCCAGTGAGGCTCAGACGTTGAGGTTCTGAGAAACGACCTCGACCCAGTAGCTGCACCAGTACGTCGCAAGTGCAAAGGGGGTCAGCGTTGGTGTGTGCTGCTGCCAGAGCGCTCGCAAGGTAGGCAGACTGTCGAGACGTACCCGTCGGGGTCCAGTAGGAAGGCGATGTTGCGCATCTAATGGAGGCACAAGAGAAGTGTTTCAGGTCAGTCTTTGAATGCGCCTACAACGGAGAGGGGTCCAGCGGTGTGCGAGACGCAGGCACGGACCTTGCCGTCCGTCAGGCGCTTCTTGAAACGGCAGCCGAGGTCCTCGAAGCGGGCGCAGGCGGAGTCGATGTCGGCAACGCTCACGCACAGGTGGCCGAAGCCTGGGATAGCATGGTGCAGGATGGGCAGCGGTGCGCTCAGCGAGCCCCTTTGAGACAGCGAGCCTCTTGGGAGGAGGATGGGGAGCGGCAAGATCGTTGACGAGCTTACCTCGTCCGGGCTCTTCGTTCCCGCTGGCGTAGCCCTTGAACCCCTCATCCTTCTCAGTACCATGGTTCCACGTGAGCTCGACGATGCCTTCGCGGTTGAAACGCTCGGCCTTGAGTTCCTCGAGCGTCTTGCCCTCCTCGGCAAAGGCGAGGAAGTAGAGCGTGAAGCCCTCCTGCTTGGACTCGGCGATCAAGGTCATGCCGAGGACGCGCGTGTAGAAGTCCAGAGAGACCTTGGGGTCCTTGACGCGGATCATCGTGTGGTTCTAGTAGGCCGCACAAGGAGGTAGGGGCTAGGTCAGCGACCATGGCCCGGCAGCGATGGCCAGCGCGGGCTGAAGCGGTCGGCCAAGGCGGCGACGCACGAGCTTGAAGCTGGCCGTAGCCTGGTCTCGAACGACGGCGGACATGGTTCTTTTGGACTGGTGGGAGAGATGCTGGAGCGGGCGGAAGGGCTGGCGAGAGAGGAGGGGTCGAATCGACGAACGGAAGAGGGACATGTCGGGGCATAGGAGGGAGCGACGGGGGGAGCCGGCTGGAAGATGACGCCGACCGGGGCAAACCCCAAAAAGTGACCCCAAGCGCCCAAGCGGGCCAAGCCCATTTTCGCCGAGCCCCGGTCGCAGCCGCCCGCCGGCTGACCTGCTAGCGAGACGCATCCGTTGACCTCACCTGCCAGAGACTACAACGACCTCTTCCTCCGACCGTCACCTCACTCGGCTCTCTCTCTCACGCCATGGCTGCGCCTGCTTCTTCGCCGGCCAGTTCCAAGCAGCCTGTCGTCGACCGGCTCCTGCCGTGGCTGCGGCCGTCGCTGACGGCTCGCAACTTCAAGACATTCGCCCGCTGCCTGCTCGTATTGCTCGCGTCGCTTGTGCTGTTGCTCGACCAGCGGGCGCTCACGACGATGGGCCAGGCGGCTTTCTTTGCGTGAGTCTCTGCTACTGGCATGAAGCGCTCCGGTCCAAGCTCGCTTCAGATTCGAGTCTGCTGACCTGGCAGGTCCGTCATCGCAGCGCGCTGCTCAACCTTATGCTGCCGCCCAGCATGCCCTTGACCCTATTCTTCCTCGTGCGTGCCTGGCCTTCGAATGATTGCTTGTCAGGCGTTCAACTGACTACATTGCGCTCACTTGACAGGCCTCGGTCACGCTCATGGTCGGCATGCTTATCGGCTGGATGTGGGGTGTCATTGGGATGGCCGCCGCCGACGCTGCGCGCAACCAGGCTCTCCTCGCGAGCAGCTACCAGGAGGTCCAGACCCAGTTGGCCAACGACCCCAACGGCACGATCACCAACTACGTTTTCAGCGGCTCCTTCCTCGACCCTCGCTCGTCCGCTGTTTTTGGCGCCCTGTTCTTTGTTGGGACGTTTGCGATGGGCGCGCTTCGGGCGCACGCACCGAAGCTCACGCTCCTGTCGGTTCCACACCTCTGCACGATTTCAACGCCCTGAGGCTGCGCTGACCCTCGTTGCTCCCCCGTTCATAGCTCGATCTTTGCGACCATCGTCATGGACGTCATGTACTCGTACGGCCCGCTGTTCCCGACGGCCAATCAGTACATGCTTGCCTCGATCTTTCTGATCCCGACGACGAGCTACGTCGCGATCGCGCTGGCCGGACTCGTCTTCATCTTTCCGCAGTCGATCTCGCACGTTTGGGTGTGAGTCTTCAGCTTGACTTGTCCTCCCCTGGACTTCACCGGCTGGAATACTAATCAACCGTTCCTCCATGCGCCCCTAGCTCGGGCTTCTCGCGTGGCATCCTGTCGCCCGCCCTTGCGCTGCTCGCCAATCAACACGACCTGCTCGCCCTGCCGCAACCTTTGTCCGAAGATGCCTGGGCGCCGCTCGTCAAAAAGGGCAAGGCGACCCGAACAGCGCTGGTCGAGGCGAACCAAGGCCTGCTAGCGACCGTCGGCATGGTCGACGTCGAAATCTCGATTGGCCGGATTGGGCCCGGGGACATCAAGGCCGCCGACGGACTTCTCAAGGTCTTCATCTACCGTACCCTGTATGTCCACTTGCATACCCTTTGCGACGTAATTTTGAGGAGAAATTGACATGCGCTCGCACCATGCGCTGCCTTCAGCGCCATGGGCACCTTCTCCAACCTCGTCCTCGGCCTGCTGCAGGGCGACGCCGAGCTCGAGAGCGATCCAAAGCCTGTCGACCAACCCACTTCGTCCGGCGCGCTGCCAATCTCCCGCTACGCTGCCATGCGTCGCGAGGTCAAGCACGCCGAGGAGACGAGCGGCCACGGCCTGTCCACCCTGCTGCCCATCCTCTCGAGCAGCTCTCTTCCGCTACGCGAAAGTCTGAGGCAGTCGCTCGAGGGCATTCAGGCCTTCTTTGACGACGTCAATCACTCGCGCTGGAGCTTCGTCCCGCTCATTGGTGGGCGGCGCCAAGCCGACATACCGGACGTGCAGGCGCTACACGACGAGCTCGGGCAGAGACTGCGGACTTTCCGCGACGTTGAACGCAAGGCGCTCGTCGAGGGCCCGTTCGCGGCGTACTTTCGGGAAGTGGAGCGGGAGGGCAAATCACGGGAGGGTCTGACCGTGGGCGATGGGAAGGCCGGCATGCACGCCAGCAGTCGCAGCCTCTTCACCTGCTTCGTGTTCACGTACGTTCTCCGTCTACTGCTCGCCCGAAACCCATCCTCAGGACCTGCGCTGACGTTCCTGCGCCCCACTTGCTTGATTTTGCCAGAACTACTCTAGAGTCGTACACCGAGTCGGTGCTCGAGCTGCTCGCCCTAACGGCCTCGCTCCAGCGCAAGCGCACGCGCAACCGGCTGTGGTTCCCCTCAAGCCTCGGCAAGGCCTGGCGCAAGCTGTTTGACAGCGACGGCAGCAGTAGCAATGTCATCGGCGGTGCGAGCGATGTCGAGCAGAAGGCTGAGGAGGTCAGGAAGGCTGAGCGTGAGGCCGATGACGAAATGAAGGCCGAGGAAGCGCGGAACGAAGGGCACGTGGTCGGCAGTAACGCAAGCTTCGGTCCGTTTTTCCTTCACTATCAGAATCTTCTCGTTGCGGCGCGCGCTGACGACCACTCTCGTTCTGAAGCCCGCAACCCCGATGCCAGCCCGCCCCGCACCGGTCTGCAGAGGGTCGGGGTCCGCTTTGGCGCCGTCGTCCGCTGGCTCAAATCAGCCAAAGGACTTTTCGCGCTCCGCTACGCCATCGTGTCGCTCTGCCTCTGGGTCGTCGCCATCCACCCCAGGACCGCACGTTTCAACTACACCAATCGCGGACTTTGGGCGCTCATTATGAGCCAGACAGGGATTGCAGTGTATGCGGGAGAACAGATTGCGGCCTTCCTTGCGCGCATCATCGGCACCCTGTTGGGCCTCGTCGTCGGCATGGTGGCTTGGTACGTGGGAGCGGGCCGCGGGAACGGAAATCCTTACGGCATCGCGGCGTCGACGGTACGTTTCCGCCAGTGCCTCTTGATGCTTGGCTACCGCTGCTGACGCTGAACCTCCCGCGGTCAAAGATGGTCTTCACCGCGCCCTTCCTCTTTGCTCGCATCGTCCTCCCTCAAGCCAAGATGGCCATCCCGATGATGGCGGGCGTCACCGTCATCTTTGTTGTCGGCTACTCGTGGATCGACACGCACCTGGCGATCCAAATCAACTCTGGGGTCGGCGTCGATCTCGCTTGGAAGGTGCGTTCGCTGCGGAATCAACTCCTTCTGTGCGGCTCATAGCGGGACTGATACCTTTTGCTCCCTCTGATCCAGCGTGCGCTCCTGGTCATAATCGGCTTCGCGGCTGCTTTCATCGTCATGTGCTGTGAGCCGACTCGTCAACACTTTTTGTCGTCGCCATCATGCACAGCTGCTGACCCTCACTTCGTATCCCTCTTGCATCCGCAGTCCCCAAGATCACAACGTCGCGGACGCTCGTGCGTAAGAGCTGCTCGCAGATCTCGGATGAGATCGCCGGCATCTTTGTGTCCGAAGTCGAAGCCTTGCTTCAAGAGGAGTCGGTCGCTCGGTCGTCTGGCCCATTGCACACAGGCGCCAACGAGAAGCCGTCCTCGGCTCGCCTTGCGCTGGATCGTAAAGATCGCAACCTCAAGCGGATCGGCAAGCGGGTGCTCGCGCTCGTGAGTCAGATGCAGAGCCTGACGCCGAGCTTGACGACGGCACGCTTTGAGCCTCAACTGCAGTACGTGGGCCACGCCCTTCTTGCGCCGAACGTCGCACACGGGCTCACGTCTCGTCCCCTTGCTGTCACTTGCCTTCGCAGAGGACCCTGGCCACGCCAGCACTACGTCGACTTACTCGACACCCAGTGCGTTCATCTCCTGCGCCTTGTCTCGTCGTCGATCTCGTAATGACAGATGTTTCCTCTCGCTCGCCGCCAGACAACGAATCATCGTCTCGATCGCCCTACTCTCGAGCACGCTCGCCAAGCTTGAGCCGCGCTGGTGCGCGACGCTCGTCCACCACTCGCCCTTTCTAAACCCGGATCTGGTACGTCTCATGCCTGGTACCATCTGCCTTGCATGCCGCGCGCCTCTTTCATTCAATAATGTACCATCTGCCTTGTCTGCCACGCGCCTCTTTCATTCAACAATGTACCATCTTCTTTCGTTTGCAGATCACCGACGTGCTGGCGACTCTGACGATCACGTCGCAGTGTCTGCTGTCGAAGCGACCGCTGCCGCCATCGGTCCACTCGCTTCGAGACCGCCTTATCTACCACGAGCGCATGCTCCGGCTCGGCAAGGCCTTTACCGCCACGCGACCCAAGAGCGGCGCCAGCGAGTCCTCGGGGGATTCGGACGACGACTCGTCGACATTGCGGCCGGGGCCAGACACGGTCGACGGCGCGAGCCTCGGCATCGACTTCACGCCGGAGGTCGCGGTCGACGGCCAGTTCGCGTTGTACGCGACGGCAATCGTCAGCCTGTCGAGCTTGTTCACAGCTTTCGACCGCCTGACGACCATCACGCGCGAGCTCGTCGGCGAGAGCGCGCAGCTGACGTTGCTGCGCGAGTGGGAGGGCCGCGGGCTAGCCCTGGAGGAGGAGGGCCGGCGTCGGGCACGGGCGCATGCGAGGGGGCCGAGGACTAAGGCCGACTAGTTGCCCGGATCAGGGATTTGCGATGAATGCGTTCTCTTGCAGTATGCTCACTTAGGGGCGATATTGCGGTGGCGAGAAGCGCATCTTGCCGCCGTCGACAACGGGTCATGCGCCAAGCTGGGCGCGCACGGCTTCGTTCAAGGAGGCTGGCGCGCATTTAGTGCAGACGCCCCTCATCGCGACCGACGGAACAGCGCTTGAGCAGAATCCTCTTCCTGATCTGTCTTCACGCATCGCGCCAGCTCAATGGTGCTCGCGGCCGAAGGCGGCGTGCACCTCTCGGGCGATGAACGTCTGACCGTTTCGTATTTTCTCGCCCTCTGCGGCGGCTGGGCCCGATCGCCGCCCACGCTGCGCGGCTGGTTGTTTGCGGCGGCGAGGGCAAGGGAGAGGGCGAGAGACGCGGGCTGCTGTTGACCCTCCCCTCCCCTCGAACCCTCTCTCTTGCCCTCCCTCCTCCCCCTAGCACCTCGTCCCATCCGCCTACCGACTCGGATAATCACGTCTGCCCCCTTCGCCCGGTCTCGCTTCGCGAAAAGAAAGAAGAGGATACTCTTCGCTCGTCCTCGCCGCCGGTCCATGTCGACCGCCGCTGCCTCTCACCCTGCCGCCGTCGCGGCTGAAGGCTCGACCTCGGCCGCATCACCCAACCAGGCTGCCCCAGGCCCCTCTGACTCGCCCGCCACCTTCCAGACGGCTCCCGCAGAGCCAGCGGACCAGACGATGGGGACCGGCTCGGACGAGGTGCTCGCGAACCTGGGCGCACCGTTAGGCGCCGGGTCCAACACGGCGGAGCACGGGGCAGCAGGACCGGGCGACGAGCCATCGTCGTCGTCGAGCACGCCTCTTAAGGACGCGTCCGCATCCGCTCCGGCGCCAGCAACCGAGACCTCGCCCTCGACGACGGCTCCGCAGACTGCGACGACTTCAACCGCGACAGCTGCGGTGCCGGAAGCCAAGTCGGCGCCGCCGGCATCAGCACCAGCAGGAGCATCCTCGACGTCGGCCCCCGCCGCGTCAACCTCGACCTCTGGAGGGCCAACCCGTCAAGCCGCATCCGCCGCCCCACGGACTGCCCGCACCAGCAAGAAACAGAAGAAGAAAGGCCCGCTCGCCGCGTTCCTCTCATCCATCTTCTTCTGCTTCCCGTCCGACGATGCCGCTTACGACGGCAGCGCCAAGCCGCCGGCGCGCGCGAACGGACCGCCCCGGACACCCGCCGCACCGGCGAGAGAAAAGTCGGTCAAGAAGGTGTCGAAAGAGTCGGCGTCGACCGCGGGCGAGAAAGCGGCCGGCAGCGAACCGCTTCGTCAGATTACGTCGCGCGAGCTCATGGCGGTCGACACGGCGGCAGCGGCCAAGGACCAGGAGAAGACGCCCAAGCCACCGGCCCTGACGCTGCCCATCCCGACGACGCCGCTCACCAAGAAGCGGTCGGCGAGCAATATCGAGGCTGGCGGCGAGATCCTGTACCCGCCGCCGACACCGACGAGCCCGCCCATTGACGAGGTACGTCTCGCTCTCGGCGCGCCCCCAACCGAGATGGCGCGCGCGCCTTCCCATCTCCTTCGTTCCTTTCGTTCGCCTGTGCTGATTATCTACACCTCCCTATCGCCTGTGGCCATCCAGACCGCCGGCCTGACGTCCTCGGCCGTCGTACCGCCCGGTTCTGGCACGCTCATCCACTCGCATCACCATCACTCGCAAACGTCGTCCCACGCGCCGACGCCGACGTCTTCACCAAAGCTCGGCGCGACTGAGCCCGTGCCGAGCGCCGACGAGTCGTTCTCGGCAACCGACTCAGAGGTGTCTGGCTCGGACGCCGGCGGACAGCGGTATGATGACTCGCATGACGACGGGGGCGAGCAGCAGCACCAGCAGCAGCAGCTCGAGGAGGAGGACGAGGAGGATGATGATGAGGATGCGCACCTGCTTGGCGGTGTCGGCATCCCGATCGGGCCCGACGGCAACGAGTGCCCGCTGCTGCCGCCGTTGGCCGCCGCGCACAAGGGACGCAAGTGCCTGGTGCTCGACCTTGACGAGACGCTGCTACACTCGTCGTTCAAGGTGCGACCGACCTCGATCCCTGCCCTAGCAGCCCCTACCCCGAGCTGAGACCGAGACGACCTTTCCCTTCCTCCTTCAATTTGCAGCTTATCCCTCAGGCCGACTACATCGTCCCCGTCGAGATCGAGTCGCAGACGCACAATGTCTACGTCATCAAGCGGCCAGGCGTCGACAACTTTCTCAAGAAGATGGGCGAGATCTACGAGGTCGTCGTCTTCACCGCGTCGCTGTCCAAGTACGCAGACCCGGTGCTCGACATGCTCGACGTCCACCGCGTCGTCAGCCACCGCTTGTTTCGCGAGAGCTGCTACAACCACAAGGGCAACTATGTCAAGGTGCGTGCTACCTCTGACTTCCGTGTTTCGCTCACCCCCGCGCTGCCTTCCTCGCGCTGACGATCGCGATCCGTCGCATGCACACGCCGCAGGATCTGTCGCAACTCGGCCGACCGATCGACGAGACCATCATCATCGACAACTCGCCGGCGTCATACATCTTCCACCCCAACAACGCCGTCCCGGTCTCGACTTGGTTCAACGATCCGCACGACTCCGAGCTGAGCGACCTCATCATGTTCCTCGCCGACCTCGCCAATGTCGAGGACGTACGCGGCGTGCTCGACGGCGGACTCTGAGCCCACGCGCCATCTTGACCATCGCGCCTGAGCGGCCCGTCTGCCGACCTACCAACAGCCGGAAAGCGGCGGTCGGCCCAGGCGGTCGATCCGTCATCGGCGTTCCCTCAGCCACTAGCCCCCCGGCCCACCCCGGTCCATCGCCAGGACTTCAGGGCGGCGCCCACGACCTTGGCGCTCCCCTCTCTACCTCGTCATGCGCCCCACCAATCTTCCTTTCTCTCTGGCCCCAAAGCGACACCGGCTCACTCCCACACACCTAATTCGTCGCGGCCAAGTCAACCTGATCGTCTCCCCACCGCCGCCGCTTCAGAAAAGACGCGCTCGATACCCTAATCAGCCATCCGGACAATTCCAGCTCTCCTTCTCGCGGCCTCTCCAACCACACCGCCCCTTTTTTCAGCGCACAGTCTCCACCACCCTTCGTTCCGACGCCTCAAGCTTCGCACGCCCGAATGTTCGCTCGCACCCATGCCTCCCCACCCCACGCGACCCTTCCCCGTCCCCCAACCGTCCAAGTCATCATCTCGCTCGCGCGGCGCATCAACGCAGCATGCACATGCACTCGTCCCTCTTCCGACTCGATACCCGTCCGTTTCCCCCATCTCAGCGCGCGCTCGTCCCTCGGCCGTCCTCTGTCCGCCTCCCCCCCCCCTCACCCACCGCTTTCTCGTCTTCTCGTCTCCCCCACATCTGCCCTACTTACCCCTCGATATCTTCTTCGCCTCCATCTTCTCTGCCCTTGCCCCTTCGCCTTTGTATGATACACGCGCTGTCACCCTTGCGGGCCCTCCCTACCAGTTTGACGCGCGACAGGCTGCGCGCGCGCGCCAGAACGCAGCGGCCTGCAGCGGCCATCGAAGCTGCAGTACACATCGAGGGTGCTCGACCTGCCTCAAGCCCACGAAATCTTCCTTTATTCCTCGTCTCCGCACGCCTGCTGGAGCTGACTGCCGACAGGAGGGACACGCGCCAAGGACGGCGACGGCGATCGTCGTCTCCGTGCCCGCCTTGCTCGCCACCAGCTGATCAGCCCACCTCCCTCGACCGACTCTCCTCCCCAACGGTCACCTCCGCGCCGACGCCATGCCGTCATTGCTCCCCTCCCCGCGACGGCTGTCGCAGCTCAAGAATGCCCTTCTGCTATACCTATTCTGGACACGCATCGTCCTTGCCTCATACCGTCACGTCCGGGCCAGGGGTCTGGTACGTCCCGCTTCAAGACCAACTAGCTTCCCCAGCCGCCCGGCTCTTCTCCCTCCCCTCCCTCTCCACCTGGCCATCGCCTCGCCTCGCCTCGCCTCTTTCGTCCTTCTACAACTCTCCGATGAAGCGGCTGGCAGAGGATAACACTATGTTCCACGTCCCGAATTGCTCGGAGTCTCCCAGGCTGGCACCTCCTGCGAGGTCTACGCACGCGTCCAGCAATTCGTCGTCAGCCTGCTCCTCCGCTTGCCTTCCTCCCGTCGCCAGGTCGAGGCCGAGCTCTCGGATCTTCGGACGTCTCTGGCCTCTAAACTCGCCCCACCCTACCCGCAGCTCCGGCGTGACGTGTCTCTCCCTTCGATTGGTCTGACCCGCGACGAGCTCACTGAAGAGCTCAACAAGCTCGCCCTGATCGGCCAGAAGGACGGCCAGGAGGACTGGAAGGAGGGCCGCGTAAGCGGGGCCGTCTACCACGACGTCCGCGAGGTCGACGAGATTGCGTGCGAGGCCTACCGGCTGTTCTCAATCTCGAACCCGCTACACCCCGACGTGTTCCCTGCCGTGCGCAAGATGGAGGCCGAGGTCGTGCGTCCTTCCCTGTCCCTCTGTCGCTGGCTGCTTCGGCCGCCTTCCTTGACACCTCCGCTGCTGCGCGCTGACCTGACCTGCTCGCAACCCTCTCTTTGTACCCCTTGCTGGACACTCAATTCGCCGCCGACGTCATTGGACAGGTGGCGATGGTTCTTTCAATGTACAACAATCCTTCGGGCGCCGGCACGACCACGTCCGGCGGTACCGAGTCGATCCTCGTCGCGTGCAAGACGTACCGCGACTGGGCCCTCTCGGTCAAGGGCGTCACGCGACCCGAGATGATTGTGCCTGCGTCGGCACACGCGGCGTTCTGGAAGGCAGCAGACTACTTCAAGATCAAGCTGCATTCGATCCCTGTCGATGAGGCGACGCGCCAGGTCCGGGTCGACCTCGTGAAGCGCGCCATCAACCCCAACACGATCATGCTCGTCGGGAGCGCGCCCAACTTTCCAGACGGCATCATCGATCAGATTCCGGCCCTCAGTGCTCTCGCTCTCAAGCACAAGGTGCGGACTTTCTTCGAAGCGGCCGACTCGAGTGCTCGCGTTCGTTGACTTGTGCTCTTTCTTTCCCTCGCCTGCTGCAGATCGGTCTGCACGTCGATGGCTGCCTTGGCTCCTTCATCACGCCCTTCCTCAAGAAAGCTGGCTTTCCTGCACCCGACTTTGACTTCTCCGTTCCAGGGGTCACCTCGATCTCGTGCGATACACACAAGGTGCGCACCGCCACAGGAGCAGACGCGTTGCCCGTTGCCTGCCGTTGACCTCCCCTGCTCTCTCTCTCTCACTCTCCAGTACGGCTTTGCCGCCAAGGGCACCTCGGTTTTGATGTGGCGGGACGCTGGCTGGAGGTCCTACCAATTCTACGTTCTGCCCGGCTGGAAGGGCGGCTTGTACGCGAGCCCGACGCTGGCTGGCTCGCGCCCCGGCGCCCTCATCGCCGCCGCTTGGGCCGTCATGGTCTCCAGGGGCGAGAGGTCAGTCCGACCTTCTGTATCTGACGGGCAGGAAGGGAGCGCATGACTAACCCGCCGCATCGATG
Organism: Cystofilobasidium bisporidii; assembly: GCA_014825535.1. Lineage (NCBI taxonomy): Eukaryota > Fungi > Basidiomycota > Tremellomycetes > Cystofilobasidiales > Cystofilobasidiaceae > Cystofilobasidium > Cystofilobasidium bisporidii. Next base: position 27,219 of record MVAK01000124.1, read on the forward strand.
CAGCGGCTACATTGAGTCGTGCCGAAAGATCATGGCCTCGGCCCAGCGGATCTCGTCGGCCATCAAGGAGGCGTCTCCGGTCCTGCGCGAGCACCTCTACGTGCTCGGCGAGCCTGTTGCATCAGTTGTCGCCTTCTCCAGCAAGACGCTTGACATGTATGTCGTGGGCGATCGGATGTCGAAGCGTGCGCCCTTCTCACCCCAATCATCCTCCGCAACCAAGGCAAGCTAACACGCTGCATCATGCAACAGGTCGCTGGCACTTGAACGCACTCGAAGGACCGCCTGCGCTTCACATTGCTTGCACCGTGTGTATCCCTCATCCCGACCGCGACGACTGCCGTTGCCACGCCAGATCTGACAAGCGCCCTATCCCACCTGCAGATCCTCACCGACTCCGAGGTCCTGATCTCAGATCTCGAGGCCGTCGTGCTCGAGATCGTCGCCGAGAAGGCTGCCACTCTTGCCGAACCATCTGCCGCGACCGGCAAGAAGGCCGAGGAGGGCCAGATGGTCGCCTTGTACGGCCTTGGCGCGAGCCCGGTCGGGAGCGCCATGATCCCGCAGATCGCGCGCGCCTTCCTCGAGACATTGTACCTTGCCTAGGAACGTCGCTCCGACGCACGTCAGTAGATAGATATGAGCGTTTGGACCATCATCATCATCGAGCACCGGCATGCACGAGTAGCAACGACTGCGCGCCAGCGCCAGCGCGAAACTCCGGCCGGCGGTGACTGGAGTCAGCTCACAAGCTGGGCTGGCTGTCGAAGACGTCGACCAGCTCGACCCAGAGCTCCTTCAACACAGCCGGCGATTCTCGCGAAAGGCTCCAGCAGGTTGAGCAAGACCTATCTTGCTTCTTCCTCTCTCGTCCCCTCGCCTCGGCTCGGGCCGTCGTGCAGGGTCCCTGTGGCTGAGTGGCCAAGCTCATCAGCTGTCGGTGAGGTCCATTCACAAGGTCGACCCCACCTGCCTTTCACTCGAGCTCGCCGCTCGTCCCTCCTTTCGACTGCCACAGCAAAGGAGACGATTCGCTGGACGTTCCTTGAGAACACAACACTGGTCAGTGGAGGTTTCTCTCGTCCGTGGCTCTCAGTAGTTGACGGTGAAAGGGGCACGAGAGCTGACGCCTGCCTGTCAGGCACCGCTGCTGCTCCCGCGCTACTCCTGTCGACGGCAGATCATCTCCTCCCGGCCTCCAGTACTCGACCTAGCCTTGTCACAGACCAGCACCCATGTCGTCCTCCGCCGCTGGACCCGTGTCTTACGACTCGATTCCGTCCTCTCCTCCGGCGCCGAGCTCGAGGCGCCGCGGCACCCGACCGTCGTCGGGCTCCCTCCGCAGCCTCGTCGACCTTGGCAACGTTCAGGAGGGCTGGGCCCGCTGGAAGGGCAGACTCGGCAGAGACAGGCGGGTAGGCAAGAGTAGGAGCGGCGGTACTAAGCCCAAGGAGCTCATGCGGAGCGTCTTTGGCAAGGGCGGTTCGGTTCGTCCACTTCCTGCCGTCTACCATCGCAGCGGGCTGCTGCGCTGCGCGCGCCCGGGAGCCACCCTTACTCCGATTTCGACGGGCGCCAGCCGGCTGACGCTTCGCGATGATCGCCCCTCTTACAGGCGGCAGCACCTCCATTGATCCCAGGAGCACAGAGGCAGACGTCTGATGTCGAGTTCGAGGCTGTCGTATCGAGCGTCAAGCGCGCCATCGAGCGCGGTGTACAGCCCAAGCTGATCGCCAAGGTGCGTGCGCTCTCCCTCCTGTGCGACGCGCGCGCCTGTGCAACTTCGGCTCATGCGGCGGCTCCTTTCTATGTAGGGATCGAGCGGATCCTACTTTGCGCGCGACGAGGGAGGACACGTCAGGGCCGTTTTCAAGCCGGCAGACGAGGAACCCTACTCGGTGCTGAACCCCAAGTGTGCGTCCGTTCGTCCACGCTGCTTCAATCCAAGCGTGGCCTGGCGCTGACCCAGGCCATCGGACGTTCATCTTCGCTCGAGCGCAGGGACGAAGTGGTTTCACCGTACCTTTTTCTTCTGGGTCGGCTTCGGACGGGCTTGTCTCATCCCGAATCTGAGGTCCATCTTATGTTGCTCAATGCTACTGGCGCTCGACTGGTAGGGATTCCCGACGCTGAACCTTGCTGCTCTTCCCTTTGCAGCTACATCTCAGAGGCCGCTTCCTCGCATCTCGACAAGCGTCTCGGGCTCGGCATCGTGCCTCCAACGGAACTCGAGTCGCTGTCGTCTCCCGCCTTCTTTTACGACTGGCTGGACCGAACGGCGCACGCGACTAAGGGGCATCCGCTTCCGGACAAGATCGGCAGCTTCCAGGTGCGCTTCTTCTTCGCCTGACTCAGCTACTGTTCCTCGTCGTTGATCAGACTGGTGCTTTCTCGCCTCCCGCCGCAGCTATTCATGCGCGGCTTCACGGACGCGACGCAATGGCTCAAAGAGCACCCCTGGCCGAGCGGCGTCGCTGTCGACGAGTCGTCCGAGGCCAAGTCCAGTCGTCATCACCTGCGGCGCTGCCTGCGCGTCGCGGTAGGAGTCTGTGGCCGGGCGGATGCAGATGCGCTCGACGATGACGAGGCTACGCTCGCGGGGGACGTCGATCGGGAGGCCGGTCGCTTCCGATGGACGCACGAGCTCAAGGATGAGTTCTGCGAGGAGCTGCAAAAGCTCGTCGCGCTCGACTTTCTCATGCTCAACACTGACCGCGGCCTAGACAACTTTGTATGTCTCTCTCATTGCGCTCTGTCGGTCTCAATCTGTGCGCCTCTCTGACGATCGCTATTTGGTCCGACAGATGATCAGGTACAAGTCACCAGCGGCCGCGCTGTCGGCGCCCAAGGTCATCGATCATCCCCCCTCGTCAATGGCTTTGCCGATGGCCTCCAAGCCGTCCAAGATCACATTCGAGGACCGTCAAGCTCGCGTCCAGATTGCTGGTGCGTCACAGTGGCAAGCATGGCTCTTCTCCGCCGCCGACGCTGACGTTGTCTTGTGACGCGACCTGCAGCCATCGACAACTCTCTCAGCTTCCCTTGGGAGCACCCCGCCGGCTGGCGTTCTTACCCCTACGGCTGGCTGTTCCTGCCGGTCTCTCTCATCGGGTTAGCCTCTGATTCCGCTCATTATGTTTCTCGCAGACACGCAGCTAAAATCCGCCGCAACTACCCTTCGCAGCCGGCCGTTCGGCGACACGATCCGACAGCACCTGATCCCGCTGCTCTCGTCGCCCGCCTGGTGGGAGAAGACCATCGCGGACCTGCGCAAGCTGGTCCGTCACCGCGCTTTCTCGCTCGCCCGCTTTTGTTCTCGAATTCTGACATTTCGCCCGCGTCACCTCGCCGGTCCTGTGCGCAGATGACGCTCGATGCTGGATTCAACGAAAACATGTTCAAGCGTCAGATGGCGGTGATGAAGGGTCAAGGCTACAACCTCTTGGCTTCGCTCAGAGCGCCCGTGCGTCCTGCTCCTTTTGCTTCCTCCAAAGCAGCTCTCGCGCATGAGCTCTGACTTCTTCCGGCCATCGTCCCTTTGCAGGACGAGGGACCGCTCGAGCTGTGCCGGCGGTCTAAGGTCGAGATCTGGACAGACGAGATTCAGGTCTCGGACGACGCAGAGACGGACCGCCTCATCTCCGAGACCCTTGGCCGACCCCTGTCGAACCCGCCAGCAATCGACGTCCCGCCCGCCCCAACCTTGACGGCCCAGAACGTCGCCGGCTCGGGCCCACCACATCCAGAGCCCGCCGATGCCGACGACTCCTTCTTATCGTCTGCACGTGCTCGACCGCAGTCGGCAAGCCCTGAGAGCAACTGGAAGACGTTCGAGGGCGTCAGCGGCGCTAGCGTGATGAAACTGCTCGACAAGGAGTCAAGGCGCCGCGGTGAGGGCCGCAAGAACGCGCGCTCGCGCTCGGCGTACAACACGCTGCTGCCAGAGACTGAGGACGACGGCGCCGACTCGAGAGATGTATCCTCAGACGGCGAGGACGAACGCGGCAACCGCGGGCTCGGTCGGCCTCGAGCCCAGCGTAGCCACTCGACTGGGCCAGACGACTTGCGTGAGGATGCCGCGTCGCTCGACGGCCTGAGCCAGAGCATCATGTCAGCTGGCGCCGACTTCTCCGCGTCCGACATTAGGCCCCGGCCGCCGGACCCGTCCGCCCGATGGCAGAGCTACCGCTCGGACGCCAATCAGGGCAGCACCGAGTGGCTCCTCGGAGCAGAAGACGGCGATGCGTCGGCTGAGCCGAAGACGCGAACCGTGTTGGTCGAGCGTGTCAGGGAGGTACACGGCCGCGCCTTCTTCGACTGGTGAGCGGGAATCGGGCTACATGGCACGCGAAGGGGTAGGGTGCTGATTGAAGACCATGACGTTATGACTTCCATCCGAATCGGTCAGGCAGGCGGGAAGAAGCCGGCCCAGAGGATAGTCGTGACGGCGCCCCAAACGACGACCCATCGCAGATACCAGAGCCCAGCGTTTCGGAGGTAGGGCACCCGCAGCGGTTCCCACTCCTTCCTGTCGCACGCGCCTTCCGACGGGCTCGGTGCGTCCGGCCGATAACGCCAGAAGGCAGACGCCCAAGGCGGCGACGGTCTTTCAAGCAGCGCGGCCGCCGCCCAGTAAAAGACGGGGTTGGTCTGCGCGAGCCTCAGCGCGATCTGCACGTGCGAGTTGACAAACAGGAGGAGGGTGATGGCCACCGAATGGAGCACGAACGGCAGGAGGGCCGGCGCGAGGTACGGAGGAGGAGAGGCCTGCTTGTCGTTTGAAGGCCGATGGGAGCGCGGAGAGGGGCCGAGGCGGCGGAGGAAGAACGGGAGGGAGGCGCGCAGGTAGGCCGCGTGATGGATCGCAAGTAGGCCGTACACGGGCGCCGCGATCGCAAAGTTGGGCAGCTGCTTGAGTTCCCAGTAGGCGAGGAAGCCGACGTCCCTGCGATGATGGGAGGGGGTCAACAGGCGCTCTTGCTGCGTCGGTCCGCGGCCAGAGACAAGCAAAAAACGTACCAGTACTCGCGCTGAACGTGCGTGTACAGCAGCGGCAGGCGCGACGCGCACCAGTTTGGCGCGACTCGAACCTCCTCCGCGACACAAAACTGGTCGTAGAAGCTTTTCTGCGCGTAGACGAAAGGCGAAGCGACCGCGCAGGTGAGGGCAGCCCCGAGGACGAGGCGGCCGATGAGCTGAAAAGAGGATGAGGGGAGATGCGCGCGGGTCAGTTCCAGCTTGCGTGACACGCGAGGAAGAGACACGTACATGGATCGGCCGGCGATGTCCTTTGAGCCAAGGGTTGACGACGAGGTACCAGACGAGGAACCCAGCATTGAGCAATCCTGTCGGCCGGGTCGCTGTCGACCCGGCGAAGGCCACCGTTGCGCACGCCAGCAGCGCCGCATGTCTAGCGCGTCCGGCCGAAGGCGAGGCGGCGGTCAGGACGGCTAGCATGCCAACGAACGTCAGGCAGGCATACAGCGGCTCCGTGTAGGGCGAGACGAGGGCGGCCGGCGAGGGCGACAGGATGTAGAGCGCCGTCGTCGCGCGGGCGAACGAGGTCGACCGGGTCAAGCGCAGGGTGAGGCTGAGCGCCGACGAGGCGGACAAGAAGCGATAGATGAGCCGCTAGGTCAGTACCTCAGACATTCGAGTGCGAGATGAGGACACGCACACAAAGAGCAGACCCGTGGCTGCGATTCCGGCCGCCCAGCTGCCGAACAGGCCTCCCAACACAACGTCCTCGACCTGCAGCGGTCCGACCCTGCCTCTGGCAAAGGCGAGCGCCCTGCCGAGCGCCCGCATCGACCCAATCCAGCCCCAGCCAAAGGCTGTCTCCTGTTCGGACGCGTAGGTGCCGCGTAGAGCGACGGGCAAAAACCAGAGGACATCCCACCGGACGAAAGGTTGGAGGAACGAGGTCCGAGGGAGGACAGCGTCGGGCGAGCGGTCGAAGAGCGGCACGCAGCTGGCAGCGAGCTCAAGCAAGGTCGCCACAGCCAGCCGGTAGGCCAGAGCAGAGAGTAGGAGCGTCCGGAGAGAGCATGAGGGCATGCCACCGGGCGACGGGGGACGAGCGGTGGCTATGACGAGGGAGAGAGGACGTGACGGTCACAGGGGGGGGGGAGGAGGTACAAAGGGGGGCCAGGTCAACAGTCGTCCCCGACTGCTCTCCACCTGCGGTACCTCGCCTCGACCCTCGGTTCGCACAGAACCAGACCAGAGACCTTGCGAGACGAGCCGAGCTGAAGCTGATCTCGACCAGATTGAGAGCAGGTGGTGCGTGCTTTAGACCTTGCCGGCCATATCGGCTGGGCTCTTACGGTGCTCGCCGCACTTGTGCACCAAGCCCAGCTCCCCCTGACCTCGTCTTGACCTTCAGCAAGTTGCCTACGGCAGGAGCTTTCGCACTGCAGTGCTGGCATCCTGACCTCATTCCGAAGCGAGGGAGTAACACAGGTGCTATGATTCAGACGAAGGCGCTGACAGGCGGCTGGCTGACAACGCAACTGGGAGCAGCTCACGCAGCTCGGCCAAATCAGGCTCTCGTCGGCAAGAGCTCGCTGATGGCCTGCCTCCTCCTCGGTCGTCCTCCACCGCTCACCGCTGACCGAGCTCGGAGGTGTAGCTGGTAGCAAGCTGGAGGCGGAACTGGTTCCGAATACAGGCCGCTCCAGGCTTGGTCAGAACCCGCTCGAGGTCTTCCTAATTATAAAGGGAGCGAGGATCGGATCGGGCGCTCCCCCGTGACGTATGATCTGCTTCCCTGCGCCTGGACACGCCTCCACCTCTTGCTCGCTCGCCGTCTCTCTGAAACCTCAAAAGCCGGTTCTGTCTCTCTGACTTCGCTCTTCGCCCATCGCCCTCCCTCCCTCCCCCTACACACCCCAGCCCACAGTACGTGCTCTCGCTTCATTCGTCTTTGCTCTTGCGCATGAATCTGACTCCAATGCGCTTGGCTCGCCCGTCTGCAGCTCTCCCATCAACCTCTCTCGCGCAGCTCTCCATCATCATGTCTAACCTTCCCAAGACTTACAAGGCCGCCATGGTCAAGGAGGCCAAGAAGATCGAGATCATCGATGTCGACCTCAAGCAGCCCCAGGACGGCCAGGTCCTCGTCAAGGGTGCGTTCTCTATCGCAACTTGCTCGACCTGACTCGCTTGCGGTGGCTGGGCTGACAGACGGTCAACGTGCGATGCAGTCCTTGCCTGCGGTGTCTGCCACTCGGACTCTGTCGCCGTGGAGTCTATCATGCCCGTCCTTCCGTGAGTCTCCATCTTGATGTCGATTCCCTTAACTCGACCTGTCCGCTGGTTGCTGATGCACCGCACCCCTCCCCTGCAGCCGCGTCCCCGGCCACGAGATCATCGGCGACGTCGTCGCCCTGCCCTCGGGTGCCAACTCGCGCTTCAAGGTCGGCGACCGCGTCGGCGGCGGCTGGCACGGTGGGCACGACGGCTCGTGCGCGCGCTGCCGCCGGGGCGACTTTGGCACGTGCACCAACGAGAGCATCAACGGCATCTCGATGGACGGCGGCTACGCCGAGTACGTCCTTCTGAACGAAGAGGCTGTCGTCTCGGTCCCGTCCGAGATGGACCCTGCCGAGGCCGCCCCTCTGCTCTGCGCCGGCGTCACCGTCTACAACTCGATGCGCAACATGGACGTCGCCAGCGGCGATCTCGTCGCGATCCAGGGCATCGGCGGACTCGGCCACCTGGCCCTCCAGTACGCCAACAAGATGGGCTTCAACGTTGCCGCTCTGTCGTCGTCGGACAAGAAGAAGGAGATGGCGACCAAGTTTGGCGCGAGCGAGTACATTGTCGGCGGCGGCGACAAGGGCTCGCAGGCCGAGCAGCTCAGTGCGTCCTGCCTTGTCTCCCCTTCTGCTCTTTCCCGCCTCAGGCAATCCAGCTGACCTCGAACTCCCTCTCTCGCTTCCCGCAGCCGCCCTCGGTGGCGCCAAGCTTATCGTCTGCACCGCTCCCAGCGCTGAGGTCATCAAGGAGCTCGTCGGCGGTCTCGCCGTCAACGGCACCCTGCTCATCCTTGCCAGTGCGTCGCCTCCGTCTCTACGCCCGTAGCTCGAATCTCCGTGTCTGACCCCCTTCTTTCCTCCGCTTCTCTCCTCGCAGTCGCCGAGGACCTCTCGATCCCGTGCATGCCCCTCATCCAGAAGCGCCTTACCGTCCGCGGCTGGCCCTCTGGCACCGCGCACGACTCGGAGGACACGCTCAAGTTCACGCAGCACTCCGGCGTCAAGTGCGAGATCCAGCGCTACGCGCTCGAGGACGCCGAGGAGGCCTACCAGTCGATGATGTCGGGCAACGCTCGCTTCCGCGCTGTTCTCGTTCCCGGCTACAAGAAGTAGATGGGGTTGCACGTCTCCGCCCCGGATTCTTTGGCGCGCGTCGTTTTATGAAGAGGGTTGAGGGCCCTAGAGGGCCGCATCTCGCAGGCGTAACTGTATCAATTATGACCCAGTATCTATCACCTCGCATCTTGCTGACTTGCACAGAGAAGATCGCACTCCTTCTTGTCGCTGCCTTTTTGTCATACTGATACACTACAAAGCGACCCGGGTCGCGCTCAGCTGACCTCTCTCCGCTTGCTTCCCTCCAACGAGGCGAGTGAGACGGCGACCTCCCCTCCCTTCCGTTGTCCAACTCCGCTGGGCTGCTGCGCCGGCCACCGCCGACGATTGACTGCGACCGAAATGCTTACTGTCACTCGAAGCTAGCCGTGGCCTGGATGGGGTCCGAGCAGAGGGCGCCATGCGGCCTCGTTGACTCTCGAGCGCAGGGAGCGATCGGCAGTTGTACAAGGGGCAGGGGACCTTTAGCCTGTCATCCTCCACTCTCGGCCGGCCGGCGCAGGACGCTGACGACGAGGATGGCGCGCCAACAGTCGCACAAAGCATCCTCGCTCGTCCTCTGCCATCTCTGACTCTTCGCCATCAACTCAACCTCCCCCATCCCCCGCCCTCGTTCAATCAGGTGCGTAAGAGATGCTGTCCTCTCCCCTTTCGAAGCTTTCGTCGGTAGATGTCCTCGTTCCCAACAGGCCGACCACCGATGCTCCTATCTGCGCGGTTCCTCCCGGGACGTCGCCTGACCATCGCTCGACAGCTCCACCTCACGAACCATGTCCACCAGCTCGCTTCCCAAGACCTACAAAGCTGCCGTCGTCAAAGCGGCTCGCGCGCCGTTCGAGATCATCGACGTCAAGCTTCAGATGCCCAAGACCGGCCAGGTGCGCTGCCCCCTCGGTTTCCCTCCGTCCGCACCATCGCAACTAGCGCCCAAATGCCTATCCTTCCGTCAGCTGGTCCCTGAAAATCACACTTGTCTTTGATGCCAGGTCCTGGTCAAAGTTCTTGCGTGCGGCTGCTGCGGCTCTGACCGCGCCATCAAGGAGGGTCTGATGCCAGACGCCCTGCCGTGCGTCCAGATGCGCGCACCGGCTTCTCCCGTCGCCCTTGTCGCCCTCAAGCCCGAAGCTGACTGACGACACTTCTCCTTCTGTGTCCGCCTTCCAGCCGCGTCCCCGGCCACGAGATCATCGGCGACGTCGTCGCCCTGGCCTCGGGTGCCAACTCGCGCTTCAAGGTCGGCGACCGCGTCGGCGGCGGCTGGCACGGTGGGCACGACGGCTCGTGCGCGCGCTGCCGCCGGGGCGACTTTGGCACGTGCACCAACGAGAGCATCAACGGCATCTCGATGGACGGCGGCTACGCCGAGTACGTCCTTCTGAACGAAGAGGCTGTCGTCTCGGTCCCGTCCGAGATGGACCCTGCCGAGGCCGCCCCTCTGCTCTGCGCCGGCGTCACCGTCTACAACTCGATGCGCAACATGGACGTCGCCAGCGGCGATCTCGTCGCGATCCAGGGCATCGGCGGACTCGGCCACCTGGCCCTCCAGTACGCCAACAAGATGGGCTTCAACGTTGCCGCTCTGTCGTCGTCGGACAAGAAGAAGGAGATGGCGACCAAGTTCGGCGCAAGCGAGTACATCGTCGGCGGCGGCGACAGGGGTTCGCAGGCCGAGCAGCTCAGTGCGTCCTGCCTTGTCTCCCCCTTTGCTGTTTGGCAGTCCAGCTGACCTCGAATCTCTTTCCCTCACATCCCGCAGCCGCCCTCGGTGGCGCCAAGCTCATTGTCTGCACCGCTCCCAGCGCTGAGGTCATCAAAGAGCTCGTCGGCGGTCTCGCCGTCGGTGGTACTTTGCTGATTCTCGCGAGTTCGTCTTTGACCGCTCTCCTCCGCCCTCCTCATCCTGCAATGCCTCTCCTACTGACAAGAGCCTGCCATCCGCCTATCGCCACAGTCGCCGACGACGACGTGCCGATCCCGACGATGCCGCTCGTCACTCGCCGCCTGACGGTCCGCGGCTGGCCCTCGGGCACCCCCTTCGACTCGGAGGAGACGCTCGCCTTTACGCGCAAGGCAGGCGTCAAGTGCTCAGTGGAGCGGTACGCACTCGAAGACGCCGACCTGGCCTACGAGGCCATGATCTCGGGCAATGCACGCTTCCGAGCCGTCCTCGTGCCCGGCCACAAGAAGGCCTAGGCGCCTCGCCTTGCCCGCAGGCCGTTTATACGATGGACGGCACCTGACGACCATCTCCCACTTGCCCGATCTCTTCAAGCTGCGTTCTTTCGACAATGAGGGTGTGTTTGAGCGCAAAAGAATGACAGTGAGCAGAGCAATCACGCGCCCTCGAGACGGTGCGAGTCGGGCGGGGTCGAGTCAGGCAATTGCCTCAAGCGGGCGCGCGTGCTGGGCGTTGAGTCTGGGGGTCGGAAAGGGTGGATCGTGTGCATGTGAGAGAAGGCGGCGTACAAGGGCAAGGGGAGAGGTATCAACAGCGCGGTGGAGAAGGAAGAGAGGCGCGAGACAAGATAGCGGGAGAGAGTAGTAGCTAGGCCCTGAGTGGGTGGCGGGTGGACACTGCTGCGGTCTACGACGACGCGGTCTCGTCATCGTCCGAGCAGGCCATCTCGTACTCGGTTGGCTCCTCCTTGATGCGAATGGTAGGCTGGATCTCCTCGGCAATCTCGTCCTCCTCGTATTCTTCTTCATCCTCCTGCTCAGACGAGTACTCCTCGCTGTAGTCGTCTTCCTCCTCCTCCTCGCTGTCGTAGCCGGCGCTGTCGAGGTGCAGCCGATCGTAATGACGGACCGGCCGGCCGATGATTTGGCGGTCGAGCCGAGCGAGCACGCGGTCCAGGTCGGCAAAGTGGTCGTCGTTGAGCGCGAAGCGGCGGTGGCGACGCGAAACGATGTGCTGTGCAAGGGCGCGACGAGAACAGAGGCATCGTCGTCAGCAAGCAGTCTGGGCAGCCGAGGATGGGCGGGAGGGAACGGACCGCGGCAAAGTCCTCAAACTTGTTGCGGCAGTTCTCGCAGTAACCGGGCTTCTTGGTCTCCTCGCGCGGCGGCAGCCGCACCTTCTCCTTTCGCAGCTGCTCGGCCTGCAAATTGGCTGGGAGCGAGTGCCGCTTCTTCATCGGCGGAGGGTCCATCTTGCCCGACGCCTTGAGCTCGCGGCGGGCCCGGTCGGCGCGCTCCTTGGCTTCGAGCGCGGCCTGCTCCTTTTCAGCCTCGGCCTGGGCGACGGCGGCGAGTGCCGCACGCGTCTTGCGCTTGCGAACCGACGACGGCTCGCCGACGATCACTGCCGACCGCGACGACTCGGCCGAAGCAGCGGTCGCGCGGGGCGCCTGGTGGAACGCAACCGTCTTGCGGTTGAGCTCGGCGATCGCCTTCTCGCGTCCCTGACGGTCAAACGTGTTACCCGCGCCCGACTGTGCGGACGTCGTGTTCGACGTGATGTTCACGCTGTTACCCGAGGCGGCGATGTAGGCCCCGTCGTGGTCGGCCGCGGCCGGGTGGCGCGTCTCGTCGAGCGTCGCGAGCTTCGTCGCCCGGCCGAGATTGTTGAGGCTCGCCGACCGGCGCAGGTCGGGCACACCGGTGTCGCCCTTGAGCATGCGCGCAGGCAGCCGGGCGATCGGCCGGTTAGCATCGGTCGCCTGCGCGGCGATGTGCGGAAGCGCAGCTGCCGCGGGCGGCGGCGGCGGGCGCGGCGGGGGCGCAAACTTGGACGACGACGGCTTGAGGAACGTCTCGTGCAGAACGGGCCACTCCGGCAGCTCACCGTTGCGCGGGCGCTCGTACTCGCGCGCGATGATGGTCCGGAACTCGGCCGTCGCGTCCTCGCACAGGACGTAGAAGCCGCCGCGGGCAAAGTACTGATAGTCGGGCCGGGGCGCGTTCTGATCGCGCTCGCGCGTGCCGTTCTTGCGCTCGTCCTCGAGCAGGTGCGACAGCGTCGCCGCCGCCGCCTCGGCGTTGGCCACCTTGTGCCGGTTCTGGATCCGCGCCTTCTTGGGCGAGACGTCGGACGGCAGGAGCCGATTGATGACCGACTGAAACTCTGTTCGAAGTCAGCGAGAAATGGACGGGTCAGAAGGAGGTTTTGCGGGCTTCGAGAACGCTTTTGAACAAGAGCAGAGTGGAAGACGCACTCTTGACGTCCCACACCTTCATCTTGAACGTGAGCGCCTTGAGTAACACGTCCGACTCGCCCGTCTCGTCCAGGAACGGGTTGGTGATCCTGCGACCGAGCAACCGTCATGCAAGTGGTCAGTGATGTAAGCGAGAACAACTATTGATGAAAGGCGAAAATGGGCCACACGACTTGGCCGACTTGCTACCGGCCGGGCGGGCGTCGGTCCCGCCAATCGTGATGCGGCGCGACGTAGGCGGCGCGTTCTCCTTGTCCTTGAACGTTGGTATCGGTCGTGAAGTGATGACGTGCGTGACCGAGCGCGAGAAGAACTTGTCGATGCGCTGAAGCAGGGCAGAGGTGACACAAAGCAGCGACGTCAGTCGCAGCAGCGTGCGTCGTCGACCGTCGGAAGGGGCAGACGTCACGCACCGCGCCGAGGTCGCGCGCCTTGGCCCCAAAGGGCCCTGGCTCGGCCGAGTCAAAGTGAAAGACAAAGGCAGGGAACGCGCGAGTGTATTTTGCCACGAAATCCTGCTCGTCCTGCTTGAGGCTCTGCATCTTGGCCTCCTTGTCGCGCCGGCCGGCCGCCTTGGCCGCTGCCTTCTGCTGCGAGGCTGACCCGCCGGTCGCTGCTGCCGGCACAGGCGGGACCGATACACCCGCGGCGGCGAGCAGGTCGGCGCCGTTCGGTCCCAAAGGTTTGCGCGGGGTCGACGTCGGCTCGACCTTGACGGCGACGGCGGCACCGCTCACCGACTTTTGCTTCTTGACGATGGTGCCCGACGCGGTCGTCGTCGTGGTCGAGCCGCTGGCCGTCGATGGGTCCACGTCGGCCGGGGCGTCGCCCCACAGCCTGGCCATGACGGCGTCCACTCGTTTCGAGTGAGGCGACTGAGATTGAGCCCTAGGCTTGACGGCGGACGGCATGGCAACTAAGTATGAAGGACGAGGGCCAGGCCAGGGCCAGGCGTTCAGGAGGTGTAAGGGGAGGCAGGGTGCGAGCGCGCGCGCGTGACGACCGACGAAGGCTCTCGGGGCCGCTGCCTCGAGCCGCTGCTTCTTTTTTTTTCGGGCTGGAGGGTAGAGGAGGAGGAACCACAGGTGAGGAGGCTCCTGCTAGCTGTCTTGGACTGGTAGAAGAGAGAGCAGGGAGGGAGGAGGGTAGGATAGGGAGGGGTGCGGCGGGGAGGGGACTCGGGCGGGCCCAGACCAACCGACACGCCCCCAAGGCGAGTGGACGACGACGCGTCGCAACCTCTGATGCGCATCGCACAGGGCCGCCCTCGCTCCTTTTTCAGCCTGCCGCACGATTTCGTGTCGCACCGTCCCGAACGTCGACCGCCGTCCATCGTTCAAGCTCTGTCTTCTCCTTAGCTGCTGATGCTCGCCCTTGTCTCCGTGGCTTCTCTTGCCCGCTCGAGGTCGTCCGAGCTCTTTGTGCCATTCGAACGGCTTTTCTTGCTCCTGCTGGTGCGTCCGCTCCTGTTCCTCACCTGTTGCAATCCCTCCCGCCCCCCCAAAAGATGTACTCGAGACATTTGCACGTCAGTCCAACAGCGCCTGGCGGCCGGGGCTCGCGCCTTGGCCGTCAGATTGCTGGCAGACGATAGCTTCGACGCCCCTGGGGACCTCGGTCTTCTTGCGGTTCTGATCCCTCTTACCCCTCCGCCCCGCTCGCCTTCTTCCTCTCGCTCGCACACGCCCGCTGACTCTGTGCTTTCTTTCCTCGCCGTGTTGCAGACCACATCGTCGTTTGCCGCTCTATCGCTCCTGTGTGGCCCAGCTCTACGTCGTGCGCTCGCCGTCGATGCATGCGCCTTTTCCCCTCGACCTTTCGAAAGCATCTTCGACTCCTTGAAAGCGCCCTTGCGAAGCACTCCAACCTGTCCGTCAGCGTATCAGCCAGCTTCAGCGCGCGCCCAGTCAGACGGGCGCAGCACAAGATGGAAGTCAGCGAGGCTGGTCGTCGATTCTTCCACGCCGTCTGAGCCAGGTCGTACAAGATGTCATGATGCGAGAGCGCTCTCGCTCCTGCCCCTTCCCGGTGCTTTGCTTGGGCGCCTAGCCACTTCACCGCCGCCACCAACCGAGCCAAAAGTCCTTGCCGAGACCGACGGCGGCGTAACGGTGGAACGCTGTTCGCATAGGTCGCGGACGAGCGGCGAGGGGTGGGTGACAGGGAGGTCAGAGGCTGAGTGACTGTCGACGCCTGAGCTCTCACTTCGAGCGACCCAACGAGCCTCCGCCAGATTCCTACTGGCTTAGACAGAGAACGGAGTCGTTGGGGAGAGGGAAGGGAGACGCACCCTTGAACGCGACCCTGCGGCCGAAGTAGGCGGCAAAGAACGGCACGGCGAGCCCGACGAGCAACTTGGTCTGCGAGACGAGCCGTTCCCACTCGCGCTTTGCGAGCTCGGCCTCGTACTCGTCCTCGTCAAATTCGGACGACGACGAGACGGACCCCGCTGATGAGGAGGCGGCCGTTGATGACTGAGCGTCAAGCGGCGATGCACCAGCCGTTGATGGCGGCGTGAGGGACGACGAGGCGGACATGGGCGGGGGCGATGGAGAGGAGAGCGAGCGGACGAGAGAGGCAGAGGTGTGCGGCGCCTTGACGAGGGAGCGCGCGAATTTTGAGGGCGAGAGCGGGACAAGGACTGCGAGTAGAGTCCTGGGTCTGAGAAGACGAGCGTGGGTCCGCGGCGAAGGCGAAGGATGGGCAGGCAAAGGCGGTGGTCTGGAGACGAGGTCTTGGTTGGGGGCTGGAGCACAGCGGAGGTGGACGATGCACGGGCGAGCACGTCACTCGACGGTGCCGGAGTCGTTTGTCGCGCAAAGGGGCACAGGCCGCGCTAACCTATCCTCGAGCGGCCAGAGACTAGCACACCTGGCAGTGAGAGCGCACGACTGACAGGCATTTGCCGGTGGAAAGCAAAGCAAGAGCATGATGGTACAACAGCACGACGGGCGCCGACCGGCCCCGCTCCTCTCACTTTCGTCCCGGCGACAGATCGTCCACGACGCCTACCTCCATCCTCCGTCAGCAGCTTGCCCGAAAAGGCGCTGGATGATGACGCAAGACCCCTTTACATGCGCGCCTTGGCTTCGGCCTCGTCGCCGAGCGCGATGCGGACGACGTCGACCTCGCCGCCAATGCCCTCCCGCCAGCTCGAGTCGTCGCGCGAGTCGTAGACGATGCGCGGGTGGTCGGCCGGGTCGTCGCTTGAGTTGTCGACGAGCCGAAGTCGGTCAATCGTTGCCTGGTCGGCCGTCTCGGACGGGCTCGACAGCCTGCGCACGCTCTCGGGGCTCTGGACGCGCGAGGCGTGGATCTGAGCGCGCGAGACCCGCCGACCCGTCTTGACCCGCCGACGCTCGGCCCGGGCCCACATGATGTCCTCGTTGGTGCAAAAGACGAACAGGACCTCGACGAGGTAGCCCGTCCGCCGAAGCTCGTGCATGATCCCACGGAACCACTCGGAGCACGAGAGTGAGCCGTCGATGACTACGGACCGGCGCTGCTCGCGAGCGGCGTGCGTCAGCAGCTCCTGCAGGAGCGACGACTCGGGGTGAAGCAGCGTCGCCGTGTCTTTGGGGTTCGAGGCCAGATACAGCGGGCGCTCGGGCAGGATGCGCGAGATCTTGTCCGGGTCGATCCTTGGGGTCGGAACGGGCAAAGGGAGGCAGCGTCGGTCAGCGTCGACCGAGCCTCCAGTAAAGCCGCAGAGCTGAAGCAACAAGTCGACGTCGCACCAGACAAAGTCGTCGTCGAGCCGGATGGTCCCGTCCTCGAGGAACGTCCGCAAGACGTGGCCCTTGCCGGCGCCCATTCCCCCGCTCGTGAACAGCGCGACGGGCTTCTTTGGCCGGCGCTCGTCCGACTGGCCGTGGTCGAGCGTGATGTCGTTTGAGTCATTGATGGGCGTCGTTTGGCCCGAGGGCGAGTGGCAGAAGCGGCACTCCTCGGCGTGCGACTCGTTTAGGACCTGCGAGACGATTTGGTCCTGCAACCTGGGTAAGAAGAAAAAAACGTTGAGATGGGGGGTAGGCTAGGGGGTCAGTGCTGAGGCGGGGCGAAAGTGGAGGCGGGGGGGGGGAGCGGGCAACTCGCGAGGGCAAGAGGGGACTGACTGTCGGCGTTCAAGCGTCGGCTTCTTATGGTATGCGTAGTCGAGCCGCGACCGGGCGAGTGCGTACGGCCCGCCGTGTGTCTCCGGCCGGGCGAGCTCGTCGGTCGTGTACTTAGTCGGGTCCTCGTACAGGTCGACGGTCGACCTCCGCAGCTGCTCCTCGGTCAGGTCGGGCGGCGGTGCCTCGACCCTTGACGGTGAAACGAGGTGCGACCGGCTCACGGTCGACTGGGACGAGGACGGCAGAGGAGGCGAGATCATCGGCAGCGGCGACGTCTGAACGCTCGACGAAGGGTCGGGCTGCTGCTGCTGCTGCTGGAAGGTCGCCGGGCGGGCGACCGAGAGCGGGCGGACGAGGTGCGGCGGCGGCGTCAAGGAGCGTTTGAACGAAGGGCGGGCCGTGGGGAACCTCTTGAGCATGCGTCCGCGCAAGCCAGATGAAGGATCGGGCGAGTCTAGAGGAGGGCTGCAGCAGGTAGGGTGGGCAGTGAGAGAGAAAGAGTGACGGACGTGGATGGTTTGAATGAGCTGCAGCAGTTGGGCGCGAGCTGGCGGGCGAGCGCTCCGGGGGGACGAGAAACTCCGGACGGCCGGCTCGACTCGACCCGTACTCGACGTATCGCAACGACCAGCTCGCTCTCGGGAACAAGCAGGCAGAGGCACGACAGCTGATTTCGTGCGATACGCCGTTTGAGACGCTGCAGGCCCAACAGCAACACCCGGCAAGAAGCTGCCGGCTCGCACCGGCAGCTCGACGCGCCTGGCGGCCAGCGCGGGGATGTCGGCCGCCCGCCAAGAGGTAGGCGTCAAAGCGTCGAGTCGTCGACCCAGACGTCGTACGTCCTGCAGCAGCCTTCCTGTTCGCTCGCATCTTTCCGAGCGGGCCAAGCGCTGGCACGTCTGTCCGAGGTGACATTGGTCGCTCGCTGCTCAATGAAGGCGCCGGGTCACAGCCGACAGCCCGGTCGCTGCTGCTGTTACGCCGCCGACTCGTCACGACGATGACGTTGCTGCGGGCCAACTTCGTGCTGCTTGGCCCTGGCCGCCTCGATTTCAGCCCTCGAGCAGCATCGACGCCCTCGACATCGACCCCTTCTTCCTTTTCACCTGCATGCCGTCCATCCCTCTCGTCCTGCTTTTTGCAGGTTGCGTCGCCCACGCCCTGCCGTTCGGAGGCCAGGTCGTTCTTGCCCCGCCGGCTGCGTCGACGCTCGGCCGCGCCGACCACCCGCTGGCCATTCACAACGAGCTCGACCCGCTGCGCCGTCCGTCCTTCCTTTGCTCTTCTTCCTACCGGCCATTCCCAGCCTGTCTAGCTAATCTCGATGACTGACGACCTACTCACCTCAGACCTGTCGGCCATCTCGCCCTACTTCTCGCCTGTCGACGAGCCGACGCCCGTGCCCGATGGCTGCAGGGTCGAGCGGGCCAGCCTGCTCGTCCGTCACTCGGCGATCTATGCCAACGGTACGCGTGCCCGTCAATTTCAATAAGTTCAACTGTCTTGGGAGGTCGACCGCTGACCATTTGTTGCTTCTCCTCGCGTCATTGCTGCAGATGACGAGTGGTACGAGGTGCGCCGGCCCGCTGCGCCTCCCTCTTGCTCTAGTCGACCGCTGACAGCGTGCGCCCCGTGCGAAACGACAGATGATGGAACCAATGATCGAGAAGCTGCAGACGCTGCCGGACGATGCTTTTCCCGACCCGGCCGACAAGCACCATCCCTGGGCGTTCTTGCGCGACTACACGTCGCCGATCAAAGAGAAGATGCTTGAGAAGCTCAGCCCAAAGGGCGAGAAGGACGCACAGGTGCAACCGCCCCTCACTCGCAGACGACGTTGCTGTTCCCTTCGTCGCTTGGCCATCGGGCTGATCCCTGGGACCGGTTCCTGTTGCGGGCGAACAGACGTTTGGGGAGAACCAGCGCAAGCAGTACAAGGAGCTCTTTCCGTCTAAGGAGTACGGCAAGAAGCACAAGAAGGGAGACGACGGGCGCGAGAAGGGGCCCGACGTCCCTTACAAGCTTTGGACCGCTTCGTCGGAGCGCGACATCACATCCGCACGATCATTCATCAAGGGTGCGTTCCCGTCGCACCAGACGGGCGACGACGGCGAAGGCAACGGCGACCACGTCGTCCTAATCGAGGTCCCCAACAAGGCGCGTGACTGGGACCGCTCCCTCACGCCCCACAAGGCGTGCGACGCGTTCGAGAAGGAGTCGAGCAAGGGGCCGGCCAACGAGTGGCTCGCAGTGTTTGGCAGGCGGGTGCGCGAGCGACTCGCCGACGGCGTTCTGCCCGGTGTGGGGTGGATGGAGAACAGCGACGTGCTCGGCATGATGATGGTCAGTACGGCAGGTGCCCTTGTGCTCGCGGCCCATTGCATCAGTTGTCCCCTCGTGAGAGCTGACAAAACTTGCAATGTTGCGTCTGACGTTCTTTCTGCAGCTCTGTGGGTACGAGAGCATCGTTCGCGGCGACAGCGACTTTTGCCACGTCTTCACCGACGAGGAGTGGCTCGATGTCGAGTACTGGTTCGACGTTCGCTGTGCGTTCTGCTACCCAAGAGTCTTCAGAATTCGCCCTCCTAGAAACTGATGCATATCCTTGGCTCCTTCTTGCGCCCCCTTCTTCTCAGACCACTTCATGATGGGTTACGGTCAATCTCTCGCCCCTTACCTGGGGATTCCATGGCTGTCGACGGCTTCGCACCTGCTCGCGGGCGCTGAGGCCGACGGTAAGCAGATGAAGTCGGCTGTCAAGAAGAGCAAGAAGGAGAAGCCGCTGCCGAAGCCCAAGCTGCCGCCAAACGGGACCCACACGCAGCTCCTCCACACCTTCTTCACCCACCGCGAGTCCCCCGCCTTTGTCGCCGTCGCCCTCAACCTTTACAACGTGACGACGCCAACCGGCGACGCTCCCTCCTCCCACCCGCCGCCGCTTACCCACCGCCCGCCTGGCCGGTCGTGGAAGACATCGGAGCTCGTCCCGTTCCTCGGCAACATTGCGCTCGAGCGCCTCTCATGCGGTGCTGAGGGTGACTTTGTGCGGGTCCTGGTGAACGGCAAGGGAGAGAGCATGGGTGGGTGCCAAGGTGGACCCGGAGACGCGTGCCCGTTTGACGAGTTTGAACAGTGGGTCGAGCAGAGGAAGGAGCGGTGGAGCGGGTGGGAGGCCGTGTGCGACGAGCCGAAGGAGATGTGGGCGTGATCTGGACTTGCGCACGAGGCATTCCGTGTGTGGGAGGGGGGCATATCATGTCATGTCTCTGTATACAAGCAAGCAGGGCGAGTTCGAATGAGAGAAGCGGGCGGGAAGCGGTGGTCGTTTACTGTAGAGTCTAGGCTAAAAAGTGCGGCAGGAGTAGACGGAATCAGGAGCGAGCATGTGAAGCGAAGCGTTGATTAGCGGGCGTCGCGATGGAATAGAAGGTGCGAGGTAGATTGCGGAAGGTTACAAGCGCGTGAGGTAGGTGGAGTCGTCGGGAGCGAGAGCGAGGGGGCAAGAGAGTGCAAGAAAGGTTACTGAGGGTCGCGAGGCAGACGCAGGAGCCGTGCTGAAGTGACGAAGTGGCAGTCAAGTTCAAAAGTTGACGTTGCGAGAAACCTGGCTAACGAACTCAACCTCGTCATCGTCGGCGACGACGGTCCCCTCGTGGACGGCAGTCGACGGGCCGGGCTCCTTGGCGCTGGATTGAAGAGCGTGTGGAGATGTAGAGCGCGTCAGTGTCGGGCGAAGACAGCGAGGTGGACAACTGAGAAAGAGAGGCCTACCCGCCGCCGGGAGGGTAGATGCCCAGCGGCTTGTGCCATCCTTGCAGGCCCAGCACCGGTCGCTGCGGCAGCTGGTATGGCGCATAGTAGAACGAGTTAGGCGGCATGAACCATCGCGGGCCGGCGAGGTGCGGCGAGGGCGGGGTTGCGAGCGACGTCGACAGGGAGCCTTGGGGGCTGGCGGAGGACGCATCGACCGTCGAGGAAGACGGGGATTTGCGAGGTGATGGCTTGATCAGAGGCGGGTTGTGCGTCTTGAACGTCGACAGCGGCCGCTCTGGGATCCGCATCGGCGACGAGTTGGCAGCGGTCCGAGCCGGAACTACGACGTCGTTTGCACTTGCCGTCAAGGACGTCTTGCTTGTCAGCGCAGCCTTCTTGACCCTCTTGGCTTTCTTGATCGTCGTGCGCTCGACAACTTCGCCGATGTCCTCCTCAGTCTCACCCTCATCCGCCCGCGTACGCTTGCGACCTTCGTCTGGCGCCTTCTGCTCCCCCTCGCCTTCCAACAGAAGCGGCTTGCCGGGCGAGACGCTGCGTCCGTCGACAGACGCGGATATTGTCTCGCGCCCTCGAGCGGCCTGGGCGAGGGCGACTGTCGTCCGGACGGTCGGGCCGAGCGGGGCGGGGGTCACCGACTGGGTTTGGGCAGGTCGAAAGGCCGGCTGAGGGGCCGGTGTGGGCGAGTCGGACGCGCGCCCGGAGGAGATCGAAGGGGCCGCAAACGCCGGGGGGAGCTGGCGAACGTGGCTTGCGACCGACATGCGCGTCCGACTCTGCGGCGGCGCCGGTCGGTTGAGCGCGGTCGATGACGCTGCGCTGTCTTTCTTCCGCGGTGCGCGCTTTGTCGAGCGCGAGGGCTTGACTTCAGTCGGAGGGTGGGCGAAGAGCGGGGTCAACGCCGGCAGATGTCGACCGGCCGGCGAGGGCAAGGAGGGCGGGTGAATGACGTCGGCGGTGGGGGAAACGGCGAGCGCCTTGGGTCTGCCATGGCTGGCACTGGTCCTGCCGTGCGGAAGCGTGCGCGCTGGAGGGGGCGTCGCTGGGAAAGGGAGTGAGCGAACGGTCGACCGGTCGTGATCGTGCGTCCCGACCTTGGCCGCCTTCGCTGTCGCAGCTGCAGTCGACGAAGACACGTTGCGTGAGATAGTAGCCCCGACCGGGTTGTTTCCAACGGGTCGCGAGACCTTCTTCGACGTCTCCTTGCGCTTGCCGATCGACGTGGGCGGCGATGGTCCTCCTGCCCAGACGCCCCGCATCGCCTTGCCCGCGCCGCCAATCGACGGCGACGTCGCGCCCGCCTTCTTCCTGATTGCCTCGACTCCTTCCTCGTCCTCGAAGACCCCCTCCTCGCCCTCGTCGTCGGCATCTGTGGCAAGCGACGGCTCGCGCTCCGCCGAACGCGTGTGCCTACGCTGCTTGCGGGGCTGATCGAGCGCTCGACGCTTGGTCGGCTGACTCGGTGGACTGGAGCTGGAGGCAGCCGGAAAGCGACGTTTGTGGGCGGGGTTGGCCGGCGGGTTGTGGGCGGCCGTGCGCTTTGAAAGGGACGAGCTAGGGGCAGGACTAGGACAGGCGGCGGCTGTCGAAAGTCAAGCGAAAGGTTTGAAGGAGAGACGAACGGGAGAGAAGGTTAGCAGTGAGAGTCGTGGTCAATCCCAGTGCCGGCTGGATCGGAGTTGGCGAGCGAGCGATGGAAGGGCGGGGCAATGGTTACCTTGAAGCACGCCCGCCCACCAGCCATCGCCGTCGTCGTCCTCTTCCTCCTTCGCAGCAGCAGTGACGATGGCCCTCCTCTTCTCCCGCCGCTCCCTCGGCTTGCTCTTCATCCCCTGGCCCACCACCCCTCCCGCGCTCCTCCTCTCCTCCCCCCGCTGACCGTCGGTCGAGCACCCCCGCAGTGCGGACACCGCCGAAGCCTCATGCCGCCCAAAGACTGGAGGGGCGAGGGACGAGAGAGGCTTGTTGGGCCTTCTCAGGCGGGCGGGAGAGGGAGCGCGTGGGGGCATGACGGTCGATGGAAGAGGGAGATGGTGGGTGATGGTGGGGGTAGTGGTTGGCGAAAGCGATGGAGAGGGGACGCGCCCCGAGCGTTCTGGGCTTCACGTGAGCGCACGCTCGTGCATCTCTTCTAGTCTGACCCCACCGAAGACCAGCTCTGTCGTATTCGACCATCCTAGCTCGAGGAAGGTCGAAAGGGCAAGTCCGGGTCACAGCAGCAAGGCAAGGGTGTGGTTGGGGTCAGTGATGGACGGATGGGTCGTAAGCGCACAGCGACGAGCGCCCTGAGAGGCAGAAGCAAATTGGCAGAAGAGCAAGGGGGGAGGACGTTCGGGCAGCGAGCAAAGATAAGGGAGGGTTACAACGAGACGAGCGACGAGGGCAAAGGAGGAGGAAGCGAGGGTCCTTTTAAGGTGTGTGAGTCGGGGTGTGTGGGTGAGCGAAGAAGGTTCTGGACGGCAGTTTGTGTGAGAGTTGCGCAAAAAGGTGGGATGGGGGTTGGAGGGCGTCTACAACGGGTTCTGGCGCCAGTCGACGGGGTTGGTCGAGTGTACTCGTACAAGGCGGGAAAGAGAAGCAAAGGGTTCTCGAAGAGAAGAACAGAGGGAGAGCAAAGGGGGGGGGGAGGGTGCGCGGCGAAGTCAAGATAGAGTTGAGGAAGAGGAAGCAGACGGGCGAAGTCAGCGCGCAGTGCAAGTCGGACGAGTCAGGTCGAGCCGATGAGGGGGGGTGGGGGAATCGGGAAGGCGGTCGGTCGTCCTCCGAGGAGGGAGGGCAAGGGGGCTTGCGCGTGTGCGCTTCTTTTAAAAGGCGAGTAGGTGGGGAGTTGGATGAGAGAGCGATAGCTGGAGGTCAGGCGAAGGGGAAGGGGGTGATCGAGAAGTCAGCAGCAGCCTGAGCGGGTACAGCGACAGGTGAGTGAGGGAGGAAGGCAGACGTACCCTTTGCGCGTCCCGAGACCTAAACTGTCGTCCGCTCGACCTTCTCCCGCCCCTCCCTGACCCAGCGCACGTAGTCGAGGACGAACCGAACCTGCTCGTACGTCTCGATCGCCTTGACGCTCCGCCGCCTCCGGACGAGGCCGATCGCGTCCTTGGCGATCTGCAGGTCGGCAGGCGCGTAGGTCCCGTGCGAGTGGCCGAAAGACAACAGCTCGGACGCCTCGCCCTCTGCAGCCGAAGAGGGGGCCACCATCGAGGCTGAGGTCGAGGGTGAGGTGGAAAGCGAGGAAGGAGGCGGGACGAGACCCATCTTGACGGCCCAAGCGCACGCGACGACCCCCGCCCGCCCGACCCCGCCTCGGCAATGCGCGAGGACGCTGATTCCCTTGAGCGTGAACTCGCGGACGACGTGCTCGACCTGGCCGTCGAACAGCGCGAGCGAGGAGGGGTGGAGGCCTTCGGGCATCGGAATGCGGATGAGGGAGAGCGAGAGAGAGGCGCAGAGGGTTGCGTAGCGCTGGATGGGAGAGCCGAGGTACGAGAGCTCGGCGTCGTCGAGGCAGCTTTCGTGTCGAGGGGATTAAGGGGGGGGGTGTGAGCAATCATGACGGTGAAAGGGGCGGGGGACAGGGTGGGCAAAGTTGGAGGGCACAGGACGCACCAGATGACGGCCCCGACGCCGAGCGCCCTGATGCGCCTAAGGTCGGCCTCGAGGTCCCGACAGATGGCACCCCTGCCGCCCTTGACGGCTTGCGCGCCTCCGCTGAGCCGAACCTTCTTGCCCGGGCACGAGCTCATGAGAAAGTTGCCGACGGCGGTCGGCTGGCCGTGCGCTGTCGGAGGTGGGGAGGGGGTGTAGACGTCGGTTGGGGAGGAGGAGAGGGCGAGAAGCGGGAGGGAGAGGAGGGAGGGGAGGATCAGAGGGATCGGGGGAGAAGCGACGGGGTGGGTGAGGAGCGGGGCGAGGAGGGGGAGGGACGAAGGCGGGAGGAGGATCGAGATGCTGGTGAAGTTTGCACGGGGTGGGAGACGCGTGGAGGTTGTCAGCGCGCGCACTTCTTGACGCGAGGAGAAGGAGAGGCAAATAAAAAGCAGGGGTGACGCACTTGATCGGGTGCGAGTCGGACGTCTTCATCCCCCCTGCGCCTCCTCCTGGTGCCCCGACGAGCTGCGCCGTCTGCCCCACGATCCCGACCCCGGGAGGGCGCTGCCGGCCAGCCTCGATCGAGGCAAACACCTCTTGCCTCGCCGCTGGTGACGCAGGGGGAAGGCTGACGGTTTGGGCCGGTCGGTCGAGCGCGTCCTCGAGCGCCTCCTTGACCCTCGCCTCGACCCCTCCGCCTGTCCCTGACGTCTCCCGCCCACAAGTCTGCGTTGGTCCCTCGACGGGCTCGCGCTTGACCTCGCCCTCCCCGGCGCTAGAAGGATCAGCCAAGCCAACCGCGACCCCTTCGAGCCCTTCTTCCTCCGTCAGCCCCCGGCCTGAGGGGGGAGAGAGCGAGGCGAGCCGGATGTGCGCTTCGAGCAAGGCCGTCGAGGGGCTCTTTGCCGGAGGCCGTGCTTGGTGTGGGGGTGGGGGGTCGGGCAGCATCGTCGGGAACTTGGCGGAGACAGACTTCGTCGTTGTTGAAGTCGGTGGTGGCCGTGATCTAGCGTCTGGCCCGCTGGTTGACGAGGCAGTCGACGCAGAGGCCCCCGCTGCCAGCGACGGAGGAGACGGGGGTGGGTAGACGGCCCGCTCGACCGTCGCTTGGCGGTGCATCACCTGGCTGACATGCTCTGGCAGCTGGACCGAGAGGGGAACGTAGTAGACCGGGGCGCCTTGAAGAGGCCGGCGGTTTGCATGGCAGCGGGAGGGAAGGGGAGGAGGGGGGGGGGAGGTGTCAGCTTGGATGGGCTGAGGAGCTAGTGAGCTCGGAGAAAAGCGAGCCAGAGGGAAGAAAATTGGGAAGGTTGAAGCCTTTGAATCGTTCCACGAGTCCTCCAGACCTGGTCTCGCCCAAGCTACACAGAAAGCGCGTGGAGCGAACGGCAGGTGTCCTGTCCTACCATTCGCGACGCGCGACCGCGCGAGGGAAGAGGGGAGGCGCGCGCGCGCGCGGACCGACGCGAGAGACAGACAGGGAAAGTCAACGCACCTGCCGCTCCCCACTTGAGCCGACTGTACTCGCTCGTGTGAAACTGAGAGCACAAGCTCGACAGGCCCTCGTAGTCCCTCACCAACCCCCGGCGCTTGCGCTCTTCGTCCGGCGAGAGCTGGGGGGGCTGCGAGCTGGTGGGGGTGGGTGTCGGGATGGAGGGAGTGGCAGGAGCGGGAGAGGAGTAGAGATTGGTTGAGGGTGTTGGGGTGGGAGGGGAGAGGACGGTCGACGACATGGTTGTGCGAGGAGGTCAAGGAGGAGGAGGTAGGGAGGGGAGGGGGAGCAGGACGGGAGGGGGGGGGGGGCAGGCAAGGATGGGAGGGAAACCCCCTTGCGCCTAATTTCGATCGCTCCCATCTCTTGCGCAGCAGCCACCCGTCCACTCACCATAACTAGTCTCATCAAAAGTGCCTGCCTGCACTCTGTCAAGCGGACAGCCCCCGAGGAGAGAGACAAGCAGGCGGCAAGGGAGGTATGGAAGAGCAGAGCAAGGCAAGGGTGGGTCGAAAGGGGCTCGCAGACGCTGGTGATGCAAGGAGGGTCGGCGCGCCGACGCGCGCGCGTTGGAAGGGCATGAAGGCAGGGCAGGAATATCGTGTGAGAAAGCACGACGAGCTGGTGGCTTGTAAAGGGGCAGTCGAGCGAGAAGGAGGGTTGCGAACGACGGCGCTGAGAGAAAAGGGTATCGGTCAGACGGTGGGGGGAGGTTACGAGGTGTACAACTGGAACGAAAGGGTCGGGTGCGGAGGCGAAGCACTGACAAAGATTTTGCCGGTCCGAATCACCCTCAGGGCTGTTCTTTCGACCATCTCGACGGTGGGGCCAAACTGACATTTTGAGTTCAACCCGAAATGTACCATGCCTCTACCGGAATTCCACC
>MVAK01000125.1:0-53181 GCA_014825535.1 Cystofilobasidium bisporidii
GTGAGGGTTTGAATCAGTGGCGCGGGGAAGCGCCGGGGGGGGGGGGGGGTTGTTGGGCTGCGCGCCGGAGGAGGCGCGGGGGGTTCGAGCTTGGATGGATGGATGGAGAGCCCGCGAATCAAAAGACGGGGTGGGACAGCGCAGGGTCAGACGAGTTTGGGAGCAGCACTAGCCGAAGGCGAGGGCGACAGAGTGTCCCAGGCGAGAGAAAGAGAGAGAGAGAAAGAGAGAGAGAGAGAGAGAGAGAGAGAGAGAGAGAGAGAGAGAGAGAGAGAGAGAGGGGGGGGGGAGGGAGAGGGACCGCTGAGGGACGAGGGCGTTGGCGGGCGCAAGGTTCCACAAACGACTTCTCGGACCCGACCGAGGGGCTCTCGCTTGCGCCTTCCTTCCGATGGGCGGGCGGGCGCACGGCAAGCGAAGAAGCAGCCCCCTCTTCCGCAGCAGCAGCAGCAGGTTCGGTCGGTCCGTCGCTGGCGGCGGGGATGCGCTGCGAGGCTCGAGCGCGGCGGCGTGCGACAAGGGGGTGCGATGCGCAACTGTCTATGGGACTCGACCGACCGACGTGCGCCGCGCGCGCGCGAGGACCCGTCCGAGCCCGTCGGGGTCGACACGTCGACCCTCGGTCCAAGCTGCTCGCTGGCTGGCTGGCTAGCCTGACTGTCCCGCAGACGACTGACTTCCCTGACGCCACCCCAGCCCAGACATGGGATCATCAAAGTGCGCGCGATCGTCAGTCGGCGCGCTCGGCAAGCGTGCTCAACCGCCCCTGCCCAAACGCACCCAACAACACCCCACTTGCTGTCGAGCAATGATCCTCACACGCCTCCTCCGCCATGCTCGAGGGTCAGCGCGAGAACCAGACAGGGGGGGGGGGGGGTCAGCAGTCCTAGCACGGCAGGGTGCGCGCTTTACCCGACTTTGTCCCTCTCCCCCCTCGCAATGCTCCCCCGTGTCAACCCCCCCCCCAACCCAAGCCTTGCCAGCCAGTCAACCCGCCGCCTATCCCACTCTCGCAAATCAGTCCAGCGCGAAGCGCCTCCAGAGGGTCGGTCAGCGCAGCGAGCGAGGAGAGGAGGCGGCATGGAAGGGGGCGCAAGAGGAAGGCGAAATCGGCGAGAAAAGTCATCATGCGGATCGGCAGGGGTGGGCGGCCGAACGACACGAGACGGAGAACCAGCCCGGGGGGTGCAGGAGCCAGCGGAGGATGCCCGAGAAGCGTTTTTGAGGGCCCAGGAGCGCAAAAGCTCATCGATTCGATTTGGCGACGCGCTCAAGTTCGTCCTAGCCCCAGGAGCAAATCCCGGGAAGCAAACGCGTCAGCCAATCGGGAGCAAGGCTTGGGCGCAAGCGGGCTGCAGAAGACGTCGTCCGGCGCAGCTCGCAGAGCGGGGGGGGGGGGGGGACCGGTCGGGGTGTCAACGGCAAGCGGGAACGCACCTTCTTCTTGATGGCGTACGAGTTGGACGAGCCCTTGGCGGCGTTGATGAGCTCGTCGGCGAGGCACTCGGAGATCGACTTGATGTTGCGGAAGGCCGACTCGCGGGTGCCGATGGTCAGGAGCGACACGGCCTGGTTGACGCGGCGGAGGGGCGAGACGTCGACGGCCTGGCGACGAACGGTGCCGGCCGAGCCGATGCGGGTCGAGTCCTCCCGGGGGCCCGTGTTGACGATGGCGTCGACGAGGACCTGGATCGGGTTCAGGTCGGTGAGGAGGTGGACGATCTCGAACGCGTGAGCGACGATGCGGACCGCCATGAGCTTCTTGCCGTTGTTGCGGCCCTTCATCATGAGCGAGTTGACGAGGCGCTCGACGATGGGCATGCGGCCCTTGGCAAACTGCTTCTTGGCGTAGCGGCCGGCCGTGTGGGGCACGTAGACGGCGTGGCGGACCTGGATGTAGTCGGTCAGGGAGATGTCCTTGACCTCAATGCTGGTAGGTTGAGAGAGGGTGGGCAAGGAGGGACAAGAGGTCAGCACGACGTCGCTCCTGGTCTTCCGAGGGCGAGCACCTGCAGCCCCTCGCGCCGCCTAATTACCCTCCGTTGGCGAGACACGACCATTTGCATGTCGTCTCCAACAGCGCCGCCCTGGCCATGGCCGGTCGCTCAACCAAGGAGCAGGTGAGGCAAGGGTTGAGCCCTGCCTAGAGCTCGTGCGCGCCAGAGCGAGCCCAGCCGACCAGCCCTGTACGCGCCTCCCCTGGTTGCCGAA
The DNA here is from genome assembly GCA_014825535.1 of Cystofilobasidium bisporidii. Classification (NCBI taxonomy): domain Eukaryota; kingdom Fungi; phylum Basidiomycota; class Tremellomycetes; order Cystofilobasidiales; family Cystofilobasidiaceae; genus Cystofilobasidium; species Cystofilobasidium bisporidii. Next base: position 2,212 of record MVAK01000125.1, read on the forward strand.
GCCGCCTCTCCGTCCTCTCCAGTCGTCCTACCACAGACACGTGCACGCGTCCTCCTCTGAGCTGCAGGTGCCGCCGAGGCAAGCAAGGAGAGAGGGGAGACGCACTCGTTGGTCTCCCACTTTCCGAAGAGCCGGACGGCACCGTCGGCGTTGGTCTTGGCGACATCCGCGGGGAGGGCGAGGAGGGTGGACATGGTGTTCAAGCGAAGAGAGAGTCCCTAGAAAGGATTTCTAGAGGTCTGCGGGGTGGGTCCAGAGGGAGCGAGTTGGGTGGTTGCGCGAAGCACAGGCGGGGCGGGTTCGAGGCGACGACGAGGTAGAGCGTGCGTGAGCCGAGCGAGAGCAGGATGGCGAGCAGCGGTCGGATCGAGACCGTTCGAAGACGGGCGGGCAGTAGGGTCAGTCTTCCGAGGTGCCTGGACGATGTTGGACAAAGGGTAGGACGGTGCAAAGGACGTACGACTGTGCTTGAGGTGGACAACGGACAAGGGAGCAGGAGAAGCAAGACGAGAGCGGGACCAGCAGCGAAGGGCGGGCGGGGCGGGGCGGCTGCGCCGGCGGGGCGGGCGAGGGCTTCGCGCGCGCGGGCGGCGGGCAGGGCGACCAATTCTCGATCGACCGATCACAAATCCCTAAAGTTGGACAACGCGTGACATTCTGCATGGGCTTCTCGAACCGACCCTTCACAACCAGTCCGCAACAATGACTGGAAGCAAAGACGACAGCTTCAACCCTCTGGGACGCCGTCCGACGGCATGACGCTGGAACGAAGGCTGTGGCACGCAGACCGAGCTCACAAGGGATCGGCGATTCTGCGCTGACTTGAATTCCCTTGACGCGGTCATTTGAGTTCGACGGATGGTCAAGAGAGGAGCTGGCGGGCTTCTGCGCGAGACCCAAGCGGCGTCGTCCTCCTGCCCCGCTCGCTGGCGACGGCCGCGCGCGTCCCTCACGTCGCCGGAAGTCGTCGTTGCGGGCGACAGGTCCACTTGCAGCGGCGCACAGGCCGAGCGACCAAGGTTTCATTCATGCCGCTTGCTGGCTTTCCGCCTGACGCCCGTCGTTGAACGATGCTGCACCACTCGGATGCCCTCGCAAGCAGTACGTGCTCGGGTCGCGATCTAGACGCGCACGACTGACCATGATCGCAGCGCCCTTCCTTCCTTCCTGATCACCGCCCTTGTTGACCCAGCGCCAAAGCCGCGACCCAGCGCCGAAGCCGCTAAGAGTGAACTCCTCCTCACATCCGCGCGGCATGCGGCCTCACTACGACAGACCCCTTCTGCCCTCGTCCTGTGTAGAGGTGAACGCGTGGCCGCGCTGTGACGGATCATTCGAGTTCAGCGCGCGAAAGACGGCCATAGACCAAAGAACGGCCTGCGCTCCACCGGCGCCCTCGCCTGCGGAGCCCGCAGGCGACCCAGCCAACTCTCGAGCGCGCCGGCCGGCATCCTCCATTGAACCCCAACCTTGCCCCGGAGGCTCCGACCGGTTCTGCCGACGCTGGTCGACAACTCGTCTCGGCGGGCCAGCGCGCGCGCGCTGTTTCAGCTGCTGGGCGCACTCATGGACGGTCATCGTCGCGCCGTGCTGAGTTTCTCCCGGCGAAAGTCAGCGGGCAAGCTCCCGTCCGTGTCTGACCCAAGGGCGCCGCCCTGGCCCTCAACCCCAGTCAGACCGCGAAACACGACAAGCGCAAGCTCGTCGATGCGTGCCAGCCAGATATAAGAAAGTTGCTTGAGATCGTGATAGAGGGGGCGGCCAGTGAGGAAAAAAGCTAGAAGGGGGCCAGAAAGGTGGGTGGTGCACAATGAGCGTGGTGTGAGGGGAGGGGGCAATGCGGGTGACGACAAGAGGAGGGAGGGGACGGAAACGAAAGAGGCGAAGCGACGAAGGTGAGGAAGGGGCGAAGGCCCGCTGCTCATGCGTCCTCCGACTTCTTCTCCTTCTTCGACTTCTTCTCCTTTTTGGGCGTCTAAAGCGAAGAGAGGGAAGCGAGGTCAGTCGTCTGGAAAGGCGGGTAGCCGGGAGAGCAAGAGGACGAGGAAGTAAGAGGAGGACGCACGTCCTCGCCGTCGGCATCCTTCTTCTTCTTCTTCTTCTGGGGAAGAGACGATCGGCAACCAGGGCAAGCCAGCGGTCGTCAGCATCTGCGAAGACAGATCTGAGTTGCGATGATCGAGCCAGAGGGATGGGCGAATGGCAGCAGAACGCACCTTCTTCTCGCCGTCTTCGGGCGCGGCCACCGCAGCCGCGTCCTCGTCCCCGTCCGCCGCGGCCGCCTCGGACTTGCGCTTGCGCTTCTTCTCCTTCTTCTCCTCCTTGGTCTCCTCGGCGGCCGGTGCGTCGGGCGCGGCGGCAGCCGGCGCCGGCGCCGGAACGTCAACCTCCATCGTCTCGGTCACGGTCGTCGTGACGGTCGCTGCCGGCGGCTGGGTCTGCATCGATGGCGACGCGCATGCAAGGGGCAGAGGGTCAACAACCTGGACAACGAAAGCAGGCGGGGCGTCGGCAAGGGGAATGGAGGAGACGCACGCCGACGAGCTCTCCGCGAACCTCCTCGCCGTTGGCCGAGTAGTCGACGTAGCTCTTGTCCCACGAGGCGGGCGTGACGCCCTCGATCTTGCGACCGTGCTTGTCGAGCGTACCGGCCTTGACCCTGCGGAGATGAAAGAGGAGGTGTCAGGATCGTTTCAAAGGGAAGAAAGTCGGACCGGCTGTCAAAAGCAAGAGACGGACATCTTCTTCTTCTCCTGGGCCTTCGGGCCCATGCCCCATCGCCGAGGGTAGGTGTCTCGCTCCATGATGCACCGCTTGACCTTGGCAACGACGCCGTGGTCGCAGCTGGCGAGGTCGACGGTCGTCATGAGCGCGATGCCGAGCGCGATGGCCTCGCCCTTGGTCGTCATGAAGACCACCTCCTCGTTGACCTCGATGTCGGCCTCGTAGCGCAGCAGGCCGGGCAGCATGAGCTTGGCGCCGTAGCAAATGGCGTTGACGGCAGAGTCTTTGACGACCAGGCGCTTGTGGCCGGTCAGGAGCGACTCGAGCGGGCGGATGACGCGGCGCAGGTACGACTCTGCCAGTGCGCAGCGGGGAGAGAGCATAAAGTCAGCTTCGGGCAAAACGCAGACAGAAGAAGTCTCTGCGCAGAGCACGTCAGGAAAGGCAGGAGGATAAACGCACCGTCGCGCGTGTTGTCGTAGACCCACTGGGCGTCGAGGACGTCGTGCATGCTGACGACGTCGTCGTTCTCGCTCATGGCACCCGAGCGCACACGACGAAGCTCCTGCATGTGGCCGCCAACGCCGAGGAGGAGACCGAGGTGGACGCAGAGCGTTCGGATGTACGTGCCGGCCTCGCACGAGACGTGGAAGACGGCGAGGCCGCGGGCGTTGTCAAACTCGACGAGCGTCGACGAGTAGATGGTACGGATGCGGAGCTGGCGCTTGACGGCCGAGATGAGGGGCGGCCGCTGGAACAGGGCGCCGGTGAGCGTCTCGAGCGCCCGGGGCAGCACCTTCTCGTCCTCGAGCGGCGCGTGCAGGCGCAGGACCGCAACGTACTCCTTGCCCGCCGACTGCTGCGACTTGACGAGGCGCGTCGCGCGGTCGATGCAGACGATCAGGCAGCCCGTGACCTTGGGGTCGAGCGTGCCGGAGTGGCCCGTCTTCTCGACGCGGAGGATGCGCCGCAGCCAGGCGACAACCTCGTGCGACGACGGGTTCGACGGCTTGTCGAGGTTGATGACGCCCGACTTGATGTAGGTTGCGAGGTCACGCTTGAGCGGGCTGCAGCCCTGGAGACGTCCCGGACAGAGCGCGCGCGCAAAGGGGGAGACGAGCGGGATTAAGCAATCAGATCAGCGCTGCTCATCAAGGGAGCTTTGTCGTCGCCCTCGGACATCCTGCCCGCCTGGCTCACTCGCGCCCGAGCCTGCAACTCGAGGACCTCCCGGAGACCTGGGCGAGCCTGATCAGATCACTGCGCCGGACTGAGTTGCCGCCTTCGCTCGTCACCAGTTGCTCCACCCTGTCGAGCACCCCTACCGCAGCACCTAATCCAAGCTCTTCTAGTCCTCCGACGGAAGCACAAAGAAAGCCGACTCACGACGGGGATCGGGGTGAAGTGCGACGAGCGGACGAGCAGCTTGTCGTAGTTCTTCAGCAGCAGCGGCCACTGCGACGTGTCTGGAGGTTGGCGCGCCAGGAGAATCGGGAGCCAAGGAGCAGGAGCAAAGCAGAGCACAAAGAAGACAATCCAAGTTCAGCTCCTGGCAGCAGTCAGGCCAGACCCGAGAGCCATGTGCCCGCCACCTAGCTGCTCGTCTCGGTCGGCGGCGGCACGGGAGAGCTGAGGAGCGAGACACAACGCACCGAGGACCGGCATCGCCGCCTCCGACTTGATCTGGAAGTCGCCGGCAACCTGAGCCTGAGCAACGGACATGGACGCCATCTTGTCGACGAGTGTGTCCTTTTGGGAGAGAGAGGAGAACGGAAAGGCTTGAGGGAGTGAGGTTGCTGTCGTCGGGGCAGGTCCAGGGGCCGCAGGGCGAGGCTGCTCAGCCCGACGAGCGCAAGCTGCCCGCCCTTTCAAAAGTTTCAAACTCCGCCCGGCTGCGCCAGAATTTCGGCCCCTCAAAGCAGCCGCGCCCTCCTCCGCGTCGTCCCAGTCGACCACCATCCTTCCAGACGTGCGTCCACTCACTCCATCGTTCCACACCTGTTGTCAAGACGGCGAGCGTGTGTGGCTGGATCGGTCCGCTGCAGGCTGCACGCTCGCTTGCTGTCCTGCTTCGCGGTGTGTCGCCGGCGGCGCGTCCTCGGCACGAGCGACAGACGGGCTGACTTGCTTTCCGCCTTCGGGCGGCCTCCCTTCTCCAGCGCACCACTCTTGCTGAAGACATTACCCAGTAGAGTCCCTGCACTGCCTGTTTTTAACGCTTACCTACGTCTATAATGGTGAGCGCTGTTTCTTTGCTCGTGTCGCTCCTTGAGAGCCGCTCGCGCTATCGTTCGTCGGCGACTGACCCGCTCGCGACTTCCTCTCGCAGCCCAAGATCACCGCCCCCAAGCTCACCAAGCCGTCTGCCGGCGGTAAGAAGGCCGCGCAGACCGTCTACACCATCGACTGCACCAAGCCGGCCGAGGACCGCATCTTCGACGTCGGCGGGTTCGAGAAGTACCTGCACGACAGCATGAAGGTCGACGGCAAGCCCGGCCAGCTCGGCAACCTCGTCGAGATCGCCCGCGTCGGTGAGCACTCCTTTCCTTCCGTCCTTGCGCGCTTCTCTCCCTCCACCCCATTTCCACCATCACCCACCTCGCACAATCCAAAGGATTAAATTGTATCATGCACCACTCTCACGGCTTCACTCCCTTCGACCCTCACTTCCTCGCTCGGTGTTCCTGGCGACGGCGTCCCTCCCTTGCTCTTGTCTCCTGTCTTCCCTTCTGGCGCGCGCTTTTTCCCCGCCTGTCCACTCGCAAGAGTGGTAGAGGGCGGGTCGAGGGACCGCGTGCTTGGGTCAGTCGGGAGCGAGAAATAGGGTCGGTCGTCGTCGTCGGGGCTCGGTCGGGGCGAGGATCGAGGGGAACGGCACTGGTGATAATGATTTCACACCAAACGAACTTATGATCTCCCTCCTTCTCTACCTCCTTCATTCTGTTCCTCTGCCTTCTCTCGCTCGTAGTCTCAGCTGCTGACTCGTCTTCTTTCTGCGCTCAGACTCCAAGATCAAGGTCACGGCTACCTCGGTCATCTCGAAGCGCTACCTCAAGTTCCTGACCAAGCGGTACCTCAAGAAGTCGACCCTGCGTGACTTTGTCCGCGTCGTCGCTTCGGACAAGACAACGTACACGCTCTCATTCTACAACGTCCAAGGCGAGGACGTCTCGGGCGCCGAGGAGGAGGACGAGATGGACGAGTAGAGGCAGGGCGGGCTGAATTGTTGTACGATGCCTCCTCTTTTCTGACTTGCACTCGCGCATCTCGCTCGTTTGCAAAGCTAGATCGTGGCCGGCGTCTTCCGTGAGAAAAGCTTGCTGACGACGTCGAGCGCTCGAGTGGCCACGCTGGCCAGGAACGCACGGCCCGCGCGACTCCGCGCTTTGCGATCGCCCGCCCGCCCTGCAGGTCACGGCCCTCCCCGCGACCACCATCTCTCCTTCAACGTCTCTCCTGCCTCGCACACAAATCAATCTTCAGACTTTCCCTCCGCAAGGTGCGTCTGCCAGCGGGCTCTGCGTGCGTCGGCGGGTGGGCGAGGCAGGGGTGGGAAACAGCTTGTCGAAGCGGCGTCTTGCCCCCTACCCCCGCCCGCCCTGCCCGCGACACAGACGGAGCCCGGACACTGTAGTCGACCGCCCTGCCAGCAGCATCCTCGCCTGCCTTCCTCTGGTCGCGCTCTAGGTCTCCCAGGTAGGTCAGACATCTATGCTCCTGAGCTGACCCGCCTACGCGCCTCTTGCACCTGGCAGCTCTCACCCGATGCCTACCAATCCAACCTCCGCCGCCGCTGCCGGCGACGCTGCGCTCGACCCTGTCTTCCGCGACTCGTCCAACGACATCGTCCTCCGTTCGTCCGACGGACAGTCGTTCCCCTTCCGCCGGCTCTACCTCGAGGCTGCGGGCGGCGTTTTCGAGGACATGTTTGCGGCCGGCGATGTTGGCGGCAGCAGCAGCGTCAGCGGCGGCCTGCGCAAGAAAGACGCCAGCGGCCGAGCGATCGTGCAGCTCGACGACAAGGGGTTGGCCCTCGAGCACCTGCTGCTGTTCCTTCACCCGCGTGCCATCAACCCACGTCTCCGAACAATTGAACTACTCGAGAGGTAAGCACACGGTACGCTCGACCTAGTGGCCACCCCCAACAGATTGGCGGGTCAGTTGCTGACTGAGCCATGTGCTCCGACTCGCTCGTCCCACAGCGTCTGCAAACTGGCGGACAAGTACGATCTTCAGGCGCTGGCGACGGCTGCAGTAGACCACTGCTCGTTCCTAGTCGGTTCCTCGCCAGCGGAGATGTTTGGCCTTGCCCTGGCCCATCGGTCGCAAGCGGTCTTCTTCTGCCTTGCGGTGAAAGCCTGCCTGAGTCGCAAACCTAATTTGAAGCCGGCCGACATCCCATACCGGATATTCAAGAAAGTGCCGCGAGAGCTGCTCAGCTTCATCATTCTTTCTTACCAGCCCTCGTCACCAGAAAATTCGTTGTTACTGGCTATCGACGCCCTCCAAAATGTGCGTCACAATGGAATCATCTCAGCCTACTAGTCCACTTCGGCTTGACCCGGCGCTGACGCCTTGTGCGCACTTTCGACAGTCGCCATGGGAAGACCTCATCCCTTTCAAGACACCCACAGTCACCGACGAATCACTCAAGGGCTCGGCAGGGTGAGTCGGCCACGTCTGATCCCAAGATGGGTGCCTGTGCCCTTTTGGCTGATGCGAGCATCCGACGTTCAAATCCGTTGCATAGAGTCGCACTCGATTCGACCGCGTCTGAGCACGCCGTCTTCGGCTCCAAATTCAACGACATTGTCGTTCGCGCGCACGCCGACGGCCGAGAGCTGATGTACCAGAGCGACATCCTCGTCGGTCAGTCGAGTGTCCTTCGCGAAAAAGTCGAGAACGCGCCGCCGGGTCGATCCAATCCCCAGACCAAGGGCCTTCCGGTTGTTGTGTTTGACGACGTCAACGGAGACGAGCTAGCCATGCTCTTGCTGTTCATGCACCCCGAGGCGAGCAACCCTATCCTTGGCTCGATAGAGCAACTGGATCGGTATGTTGGCAATTGCTTTGCTGAACATCCCAAACTATTGGTTCTGGCCATCAGGCTGATCCCCTCCCCTCTTCTCTCAACAGTATCTGCACAATCGCCAATCGATTCGCCGTCCCATCTGTCATCGCAACTGCGGCCTTGCAAGCCGTCGACTTTACACAGAAGTCCCCGCTCGAGGTGTTTGCTTTCGCCGCCAGCTACCGGCTACGAGCGCTCGCCTTACTCGCCCTGCGTGACTTTCGCATCAGCGAGTGCCAGCTCAAAAGACTGAGCGGTAGTCTCTTTGGCAAGGTTCCCGTCTGGGTGCTATGGAGGTGGATGAAGGCTGAAGACGACGTAAATTCGTCTCGTGGACCGTATTGGGACGCCAAGGCCCGCGAGATCCAACAGGTGCGTCTCTGCCTGCTCCTGGCTCTTTCTCCTCGACCGATTGCTGACGCGCCTATTTTTGCATCTTCTCTCCCTGGCGCCCACTTCTGGAACCGACGCGGCGCAGGACACGACTTGGTTCGACGAGCCGGCTGTGTAGGAAAGTGCGAGCCGCTCCCGATCAGGCAAGCCCTCCCCCCTTTTACCCCACCCCGACGCGCCCTGTTCGCCGCCCCGCTCTCTCGGCCATCGCTGTCTTCTTTCTTGCGTCTCGCCTCAAATTTGAAACATGCTCATCTCTCCTTGCGTTCACAGCAAATCGCGCACAGCCCTGTCTGCATGACGAAAATTGGTGGGGGGGGGGGGGCGAGTGCGGCGCCGAGTAGGAAGGCGGAAGTCATAGCGGATACAGTGCCGAGAGCGAGCGTCTCGGCTGAGCAAGCGGAAGATAAGGATGCGAAAGGAAAGAGAAGGGAACAAAGTCAGGTTGAAGAAGGGAGTCGTGAGGTAGGATGGGGAAAGGAACGGGCGGGCCGAGCCTGCGAGTGCAGGCCGGCGCTTTTGATGGACACGAACGAGTGGGGCGAAGAGCAAAAAAAGCGACGTAAGAGCGAGATGGGTTCTCTGGGTGGGCTGCGAGCATTTGATAGACGCCCGCCTAGGCGCTCTGCTCGCGCGCCTTTTTCTCCTTGGCCGCGAGCGCAATGCGGTCGAGGTCTTCGACCGTCTGGCCGTCAGCGTTGCGCCAGCGGCCGTCGGCGGCGTCGACCAGACCGTACAGGTGCGTGTTTTGGTTGTGACCGAGCGTGTGGATCCAGTCGGCGCAGATGAGGGGCGAGTCGATCAGGACGTTGGTCTCTTGCGAGTGGTACCACGACTGCGTGTCCTGGTTGCCGTTGCCGCACATGCCGACGACGTCGTCGAAGATGGCGAGCTTGACGTGGCAGTTGCGCTGCTTGATGACGGCGTTGAGCGGCCGGTTCTGGTCCTTGCCGACGTACCAGTAGACTTTGAGGTACTGCTGCATGCGCGCGGCCCGCAGCGTCTTGTACATGCGGACCGTCACCTCCTCGTTGGTCCCACCCTGGAATGGGATCGACTCGCCCTTGTCGTTGAAGCCGAGGCCGACGTAGAGGATGACCTCGACCCCGCGCTTGCACGCGTCGATCGCGGCGTCGACGACGGGCCGGGCGTTGAACGTCGGCGTCTGGATGAAGACGCGCTTGGTCGCGCACTTGAAGCCGGCGAGCCAGGCGGCGTTCTGCGGCGTGCGCAGGTCCTGGTGGCCGGGCGTGCCGCGCGGGCCGCGGTTGACGAGCGCCATCGGTACCGGCGCGTGGGGAGCGTGGAAGATGTGGGGCGTAAAGTCGTCGATGGCGTCTGTGTCCTCGACCGTCGGCAGCGGCTCCGAAAGGACACCGGCGTCTGGATGAGCGAGTGAGGCAGAAGCGGTCAGTCATGGGCCCGGAAAGAAGGAAGCGAGCAAAGAGGTATGCCTGGGCTCACTAAGCTTCTCGCTCATGCGCTCGAGCCGGCTCAAGAGCGCCTTGTCGGCCTTCGACGGACCGCCCTCGGCCGTCTTGCTGCCCGCGTGCAACGGGACGTTCTGCGGCAGGCCCGCCTTGGACGAAGACGGCTTGTCGGCTGCGGACGACTCGAGCTCGTCGGGCTCGTCGACCAGCAGCTGGACGTGCTTGCTATTGGACGCGTGGCCCTGGTCGGTCAGCTTGACACCGGCCAGGCTCGACTCCAGCTGCTCGTGGAACTCTGCGAGCTCGGTCTTGGGCAGCTGGGGCCCTCCGCCGCCGTGGTCGGACGGCGTCGCGGGCGCGGGCGTAAGCGGGCCGTCGGCCTGGGTTGTCGTCGTCGGCGCCTGCGACGAGATGGTCGACGCAAGCTGCTGCGGCTCACCTTGGCGTGACGGGGAAGCCGTGCGCTTTGAAGAGCCGCCGACAGCTGGCCAGGATGCGCCGCGCTTGCCTGCGAGCGCAAGGGAGAGGGCACAGGGAGTCAATCGTCTGGCGCGCCAACTGAGCGAGGAAGAATGACGACACGGCGTGGGGACGCACGCTCTCGCGAGTTGCGCCGGCTCATGCTCCGGCTGGCAGGCCTGCTCCGGTCGGCCGCGTTGGTGACAACGTCAACCATGCCCTCGAACCATCCGGTGCCGCTCTGCGTCCTGACCGGCTGCTCGCGCGGCGGGGCCTCCATCCCCTGCTCAATCATCGTCCGCACGATGTTGCGCATGCGCCCGCGCTCGGGCATCAGTGCGTTCTTGCGCTCCTCGTCCTCGTCGTATTCTGTCCGGTCGCGCAGGAGCCTCAGCAACTTGCGCGTAGCCTCGGCCGCGCCGACGAGGGGGATATCCTTGAGCCAGACGTTCTTCTCCTGGAATGTGTAGTCGTCGGCCGTCATCACCGGGGCAGGCTGCTTGAGAAGCGGCAGCGGAGGGTTGAGCGGTGCAGAGAACGAGATGAGGGCCGTGTCGTAGAGTGACTGGACGACCTCGCCCTCGAGGTGGACCATCATCTCGAGGTTGGGCCGGTCCTGGATGTTGTTTGAGCATAGCAGCGCGGCCTTGCGGTCGACGACAAGAAATTTGGCGTGGAACGTGCCCAGTAGCAGCCGGTGATAGTTGAGGACTTGCATATCTGCAAGGGGTAAGGGAGCAAATTGACGAATGGTCAGCGCGTATAGCCACAGGGCGAAGACTGCGCGACCGGCAATGACGCACCGAGGTTGGGGATCTCAGACTCCTTTGGCAGATCGATCGCGGGCCACATGTGCGGCGGCACGGGCGAATGCGGGTGGACGAGCTGCAGTAAGAGGGCCAAGGAAAGATCGCCTGGTCAGCTGGGCACAGGACAACGAAGGGGGGCAGACGGGGCGCCCAAAGACGCACGTGCCGAAGGGTGCCGCGGTCGTACACGAGCTTGACGATGACCTTCTTCTTGGGCAGCGAGCCATTCGAAGAGGCGGACGACGACGCCGCTTCCTGGTGCTCCTTTTCGAGCCGCTGGCTGAGCGCGATCAGCGCCTAAGAGAGGGGAGGAGCGAGCATCGGGCCAGTCAGCCCGCTGTCGATAGCCCAGCCGGCACTGATTGCGGACGGGACCCCGCCATGAAGGGCAGACGCACGTCGCTGATGGTCCGCTGGGAGTTTGAGATCTGCCAGTAATTGGTGAACAGCAGGATCTCGTCCTGCGCGCCCCGGATCAGTGTCGCGTGATGCGCGATGATGTCGGGAATCCTGTCGTCGCCCAGCGCAGCTCGACGCAGAAGTCAGTCCCGGACTGACAAGCGCAAAGAGAGGATGGCCAATGATCAAGTTGAGAACGCACAGCGAGATGACAGACATGGGCACAATGCCCGTCGTTCCGATCAGAGAGGGCGAGACGACGCCGATGCGCGGGTCGTGGTTCAGCGTCTGAAGGACCGAGCCGTAGATCTGGCGGCCGGCGCAAGCAAGGGAAGATTCAGAGCTCGAGCGTCAGCGAAGAAGGCTGCCAAGCGTACTTGCTCACCCTCCTCTCAATGCCGAGACCTAGCTCGAAGAGCAACGACAGCGACAAGAGTAGGTTGACTCGTCCATTCTTGCTCGCCGTCGAACAACGTCACCCGCAGCATGCAGCCAGCGCCGCGCGAGCTCTCGCTTGCTCCCCGGGCCGGTCGGTCAGGGGCAGCGGCAGGCACAGCCTCCTTGCCCTGACACAGGCAGTCCCGCAACATTGAACGCACAGAGCAGGAGGAAAGGACGCACGTCGAGGAACAAGTCGGTCGGCCGCATCCCCTGCTTGACCCAGCTCCCGCACAGGGCGACGCGGTCGCGCTCGGCCTGCTTCTCCTCGGCCGACCTTGCGGCCCGGCGGCGCTCGACGCCCGACCCGCCGTCCGAGACGAGCTTCCACCACAAGCGTTTCGGCCAGGCGTGCTTGGGCAGGTAGCGGCGCGAGGCGCGGACCTTGCCGGGAGAGGCGGAGGAGGAGGAGGAGGTTGAGGCGGCGAGGAGAGTCGTCAGGGACTGGGTGTGCTTCGACGACGACGACGATGGCGGCGGCTGGTGCGAGGCGAGGGCGAGGACGGTTGGGGAAGGGGTGATGGGCGGCATCCCCGCGGACGTGTCCAGTGGAGCAGAGGCTGACTGTTGCTAGTGGAGGTACGGATGGATGAGGGGAAAGATTGCGGGTACAAGGGAGGGAAGTAAAGGACGACGTGCGAGCCAGTGAAGGCGCTGCTGGGCTGAGGAGCGGGGCGGCGGCTGGTGGGCTCGTCGGCCGGCGCGGCGCGGCGCAGCGGCGCACGCCTGGCACGGCCTCGGCCGCCTTTCGCGTCACTCTGCTGCGCCGGATTCGGACAGCGCAGATCCCCCCCTTTCGTTTCCCTGACAAGATTACCGTCGCTCCCCACCGCCATCTTCAGGTACGACGTACGTTTGCAACGTGCGTGCGTTCACCCGGCAGTGCAAGATCATGGGCAGCACGACTCCTCAGCTCCCCCTCGCTCGCGTCCCTCAACCCCCTCACGCGCCCCGTGCTAGATGACCCCGTCCGATCGGATTGCGCACTGCCCGTAGTCGCGCTGCTCGAAAGCCTCAGTGCCCGGGCGGATGTCGCGGTCGAAGATGTCGACCGGGACTGTGAGTCGGAAGAGGCTGCGAGTGTCAACGAGGCGACCGGTGAGTGAGAGGGAGAGGATGGAATTGGGGACATACTCGACATGGTCACGCAAGCCTGATCAGGGGACGAAAGGAGCGAGAGGTTGAGCGTCGGTCAGAACGTCACACATGAGCGGCAAAAAGACGCAGAGCAGAGGGAGGAGGAAAGAGACAGACGTTCGGCGTGTCGACGACCGCCGCGACGTGCGAGTCGATCGGAGCGGCTGACAGCAACAGCAGCACTTGCTCGCGCGAGTAGCCGAGCTTGGTGAGATAGTTGATCGTGTTGTATGTTGCCTGCTTGAACGCCACCGTCGCGTCCATGCTGTGCTGCGTTCCGTCGCCATCTGCGAGCCCGTCCATGCGCGTGGTTCAGCAGCGCCCGGTTCAACGAGAGAAAAAGAAGGAAGATGAGAGGCTACGCACTGACTTCGACCGAGATGCCCTGAAACACGAGCCGGGACGAGTATTGCGGGTCCATCGGACCAGGGATGAAGATCGGCTGCTTGAGCGCAAACTTGTCGACGCCGTTCTTGATGACGGACGTCTTGAGTGTCAGGATGCCGGCCTGACGGGTGCGGTTGAAGACGCGACCGGGGGGGGGGTCAGCAGAGCAAATATGGAGACGGCAGCGACGAGGCCCAGAGAAGCAGAAGGATCAGACCATCTCGATGGCACCGCAGAAGGTGAGCTCGCCGTCGCCTGATGAGCGCAGAGAAGAGGGCGGCATCAGCATCGCTCAGACAGAAAGACGTCGGAAGAACCGCCGCACCTTGCGAGAAATGCAGGTCGCCCATCGAGAGCTTTGCACCGGGGACGTAGACCGGCAGGATAACGCGCGATCCGCGCGACTGTCGGACAAGGTTGTGAGAGTCGACAGTCAGTCGCACTTGTCGTTGGAGAAAGCGCTAGGGAGTGTGAATGGACGCACGAGGTTCTTGATGTCGACGTTGCCGCCTGCGGATCCGATCAGTGCCAAACGGAAAGAGCGATTGTCAGCAATAGCTCGAGGATTTGTGTTGTACGCCAAAGCATCCAAACGCACCGTGCTCTCGCGGCGGGACTGTCCTTGCACCCTCGGCCTTGATCTTGTCGTAGTTGGCTTCGTCGAGCCCGTCCTGACCGACGTAAGCTCCGGCAGCAACTGGCGGGAGCGCGACGGCCGGCACGTGGCCCTCGTGGCAGGCGATCAGCTTACCCTCTCGGGCATTCCACGTCTCGAGCAGCTCCTGCGACGGCGCCGTCCCGATCAGGCCCGGGTGCGAGCAACCGGCGAAGCGCACGCCGGGGATGTGGCGCGAGGTCGCGTAGACACCCTCAAAGTCCCAGATGGCCTTGGCCGCCTTTGAGTTCATCTCCTTGGAGAAGAGGCCGCCGCCGTTGTCGACCTCGAAGATGCCGGTGTAGCCCCATGGCTGGTCGGGCATCGGAGTGACGTCGAGAATGTCGACGACGAGCGCATCGCCAGGCTCAGCGCCGTCGATGGCGAAGGGGCCTGCGCGAAAAGAGGGGCGAGGGCGAGGCTGTCAGTGCTCGGCGGCACCTGGCGCCGATCCGCGACACATTTGCACGCGGTCAGCAAAAAGGTCCACGCACCGCTCAAGTAGTGGATCTGTGTCAGGTCGACGTCCTTGATGTCGTCCGAGTCTGCGAGATGGCACGAAGAGAAAGATGATCAGTCATCGCGCGTTCGTGCGGCGTCGAGGCGAGCGCTGAGGTCGAGGCTCGGCAGACGCACTGTCAGAGTTGACGATCTGAAAGCCGGCGAGCGCGCAAAGAGGAGCAGACGAAGCAGTATCGGTCGAGCAGAGTCGGTCAAGGAGCCCGAGCAGGGAGGACAGAGCGCGCAGCAGGAGGATCAGGTTTAATGCAGCAGGAACGTGTGGCCTGAGACTGGCCCTTCTTCACAGTCAGCGGGAGCCGCGGTCAGACGCACCTGTCCGCCGGTCCACTCGTGGCACTCGACCTTGAAGGCTGTCGAGACGAGCGAGCGGCAGAAATAGCAGGTCAGCGATGGCCTGCGGGAACAAAGTTGGGGGCGCGAGATGGCGCGCGTCCTCACCTTCGCCTTGCTTGACGGTCGCGTAGGCCGGGATGTCGGGGTGCCAGCGATTGTGCAGGCCCTGGTGCGCATCAATCATCGTCAGGGCACATAGTCAGCAAAGAGAGAGGGAGAGAGAGGGGGGGCGCTCGAGGAGAGGAGGGGTGTGATGAAGGCTGCAGCTGCGCGATGTTAGAGGGGGGCACGGCAGCTCGAGAGGACAGAGCTCGTCGCGTCGTTCGGCGAGCGCATTCCCGACCCTGACCTGCTGTCCGGCCACACCCCTCTCCTTCCCTCTGACCACCTCGACACCGACAGTCTCCCTGGAGGACGATACGAGCTCACGTACCTTCTGACCCTGCGCGGGCTTGGTAGGGTCGACCTGGTAGGGAAAGAAATCGGCGGCGCGATGGTTGAGGTTGGGGAGCAGCAGCCCAAATCAGCCCTCGGACGCCCGGTACGCCCTCCTCTCCGCCTTCAGCTCTCGCGACAACGTACCTTGACGAGGGTAGGGATGGAGCGGGACATGCTGCTAGGGTACGGCTGTTGGAGAGATGGGCCGAGGGCAATGCGGGAGGGTGCTGCCCTCCTTCCACCTTTAGGCGGTCCTTCCGCGCATACGAGCTCGCCCGCCCGCGTCCGCGCCCGCCCGCACTGATACGTTTTTGGCGCTCGCCTACAGGTACCGCCGCTTATCACCCCCACGCGAAGTCGTTGCCCGATCTTCCTTGGATCATCGTCTGCAAGGCGATGGCCGTGACTCTGTGCGAGGAGGGAGGGGACCCGCAGCTGAGCCTCGCCCTTGTTCGACGGTCCGGACTAAGACGGCCGCTGCGGGACCTGTCCGCACCTCACCCCTGTATCGCCTCCTTGCCTTCGTCTCTTCGTTAACGGGACCATCTCTTCGGACGAGGCGGCCTCGATGGTCGTCCCGGGCGGGTGTATATGTGCGGCCTCGAGCGGTACCCATTCCGCCCTTTGTCGCTTTGTGCGCAAGGAAGGCCGTCCCCTCGCGTGGGCGCAAGCATCTCCACCTTTTGCTGACCAGTGCTGACTTAGCTTCCTCTTTGACCCACTTTTGCAAACCGCCAAACTGAGATGCTATCTGCGTGCTCGCGATAGCGCGTTCGCGTCTCGAGATTAAGGAAGACGCTCAGGGGGCTCAAAGGTGAGGAGGGACGCGGCGAGGTCATCCTCGCGCCCGCGCCCCTCGACCCTCCCTTGGCTCCCTTCCCTTCCCTGTCTCCTAACCACACTTCTAGATCTTCCCAATGCCCGACCCAGTTCTCTCCCAGGGCGTTGGCTATGGCATCGTCGTCGGCCTGGGCTTCGTCTTCTCGGCCTTGATGGTGCGCCTCCCGACGGGCGACGCCCATCTTCCTGCACCCCTCATCGCACCATATACTCTCCCGCTGACCCCTACATAACCTTTCATCGTGCACGCAGCTCGGAATCACACGTCTTCAGGGCCGTTACACGTCTCACAATCCTAGCTCGGCCGAAGAGTTCTCGAGCGCCTCGCGCACTGTCAAGCCCGGCCTCATTGCGACGGTGCGCTCCCCTTCCCATCCCACTCGCCTCACCGCCTAGCGTGTCGATCCGCAACGCATCTGACGCCTGATCACTCGCGTCTGCTTCCTGAAGGGTATTGTCAGCGCTTGGACATGGGCCGCGACGCTGCTCCAGTCATCCGCCGTCGGCTACAAATACGGGATCAGTGGCGTAGGTCCCCATCCTCGCCCGCGTAAATCTCTGCGCGCTTCGATTGACCTCTGATCACTACCCCCGACTTGCAAAAGCCTTACGCATATGGAGCAGGGGCGACCGTGCAGGTTCTCCTCTTCGCGCAGCTTGCCGCCAAGCTCAAGAAGAACGCGCCCGGCTGCAGGACGTTCCTTGAGGTCCTTGGCTGCCGTTGGGGCAACTTGGCCCACCTCGTCTTCCTGCTGTTCGCTTCGCTCGCCAACCTCATCGTCTCGTGCGTGCTTTTATTAGGTTACTGGACTTCTCTGTGTCCCAGCGCTGACGTCCTCTGCCGGTTTCAGTGCCATGCTCGTCTTGGGCGGCTCGGCGACCGTCACCGACCTGACGGGCATGAGCACGCTCGCCGCTGTCTTCCTCATCCCCGTGCGTAAAGGCATACGTTTTGGCATTGCGCGACTCCCCTCGTTTTGGTGCTGACCATCTAACATCCGCCCACAGATCGGCGTCGCCCTCTACGTCTTTATCGGCGGCATGCGCGCGACTCTTTTCGCCGACTGGTCCCACACGGCCGTGCTCTTCATTCTGCTCCTCGTCTTCGTCTTCACCTCGTATGCAACGTCGGACCAGATCGGATCCCCGCGTGCGTCGTCTCCTCAATCTCAATCTCACCACGCTGCTTGCGCCGACACATCTGTAACGCTCCCCCCCCCCTTCTTTCCGACTGCAGGCAAAATGTATGACCTGCTCGAGGCCGCGGCGATCAGGGACCCGGTAGACGGCAACGCCGGGGGAAGCTACTTGACCATGCGGTCAAGGTCCGGCCTCATCTTTGGCATCCTAAACTTGGTTGGGTGCGTCCTCTGCTTCTTTCTCGAGCTGCATTTAGACTGGAGGACACTGACCCCCCCCCCCGGCCGGTCGGCAGCAACTTTGGCACTGTCTTCTGTGACCAAGGTATCTCTCCGCTTTTCTTCTTTGTCTACACATCAAGAAGTCCTCTCTGACCTCAAGTTGTACGTGTATCCCACGCGGGGTCTTAGGCTATTGGCAACGGGCGATCGCCTCGCGGCCAGAAACGGCTGTCAAGGCCTTTTTGCTCGGAGGCGTGCGTAGATGTCCCACTTCTTGTCTGGGCCAAATGCTGATCTGATCCCCTTCGCCTGTCGCAGATCTGCTGGTTTTCGATCCCGTGCGCATCATTTGCCTTCTTCTCATCGTCTTTGCGACACTACTGACGCTTTGTTTGCACCCTCGCAGATTTTGCCTCGCAACGACGTGCGTGGGCCCGAACCGCCAAATGTCTACCCTTGGCGTTCTTGTCTCGCTGATGAGTCCTCCTTCTGATTGACCTTCATAGGCTCGGCCTTGCCGCGCGTGCTCTCGGCATCGAGCTCACTGCCGATGAGGTGTCTGCCGGACTACCTGCCCCGCAAGCCGCTGCCGCCCTCCTGGGCAAGGGCGGCGCTGGTGCCATGCTTTTGCTGCTCTTTGTGCGGCTGCTTCTCATCTTTTATCATCGGCATTGTACTCTGCGCTGACTCCTTGGTCTGCGGTTTTCAGATGGCCGTCACCAGCGCAACCAGTGCCGAGCAGGTTGCCGTCAGCTCGGTTATCGTGCGTGACTTGTCCCGGTCTTCATTCATCTGCATCCCAGCCCGTTTACGAAACTTATCCACTCCTTCCCTCCTGCCTTTCCATCTACTTGCCTATAGACGTACGATGTCTACGTCGTGCGTGATCAACGTCTTTTCACAGCTTTTCCGGTTCCGTCAACTGATTCCTGTAGCTGCTCCATCCCTCGTTCAGCGTTACATCAACCCGCGCGCGACCGAAGCCCAAATCCTGCGCATGTCACACCTGTCGGTCGCCGGCTTTGCGATCGTCATGGGCATCCTCGGCCTCGCCTTCTTTTACGCCGGTATCGGCATGGGGTGGTTCGTTCTTCCTCCTGCTTCGAGCCTGCCGCCGCTCTCAGCTGACCACCAATGCCCCATCACCGCTTCCAGGCTTTACACGTGCATGGGAGGTGCGCTCGTCTCTTTGAGCCACTCGTGGCTCATCGCTCGACGCTGACGCTTTCCCCTCTTGCAGTCTTGATCGGCAGCGCAGTCGTCCCCGTTCGTCTCTGACTCATCACCTTGAATGCTCCGGTTGAACATGCTGCTGACCCTCGCCTGCTGTCCTCAGGTCGCCCTCGGCATCACCTGGCACAAGGCCAACAAGTGGGGCTGCATTTCGGGCGCGCTCGGCGGGCTGGCTGTCGGCCTCATCGCTTGGCTCGTGACGGCGTCGGCCCTCAACGACGGAGTCCTCACCGTCGCCAGTGCGCCCCTTCCTCCCGTTTTGCGATTTGGGGGCTCAACAGCTGACTCCCGCGGGACCTATTTCATCACTCTCAGCAACCGGCCAGGACTACCCCTTGCTCGCCGGCAACCTTTGCTCGATTGGCGTCGGCGGCCTCATCAGCGTCATCTGGTCCTTGATCGACCCCGAAGACTTTGACTTCGAGTCGACGCGCGCGCTGGGCGCCAAGGTGGCTGCTTCGACCGTCACCAACAAGTTTGGCACGAGCGGCGAGGTGACGCCGCGCGAGTCCGAGCTCGATGGCAAGATGGCGTCGACGACCGTCGGCGAGAAGGAGCTCGAGGAGCCTCGAGTGTCCGAGCAGCTGAGCGTCGAGACGCCCGAGATCGACTTTGCCGGGCTCGACAAGGCCTTCAGGTTCGCCGCGTGGTCGTCCGTCGCGCTGGTCCTCATCTTCCTCATCGTGCGTCCTTCACTCCCTCTCATTGCTATCCTTTCCATATGTGCTCGCTGACAGTCAATCCACACGTTGCCGCCGTCACAGCTCGTGCCGATGCCGCTATTCGGCACCTCCTACATCTATCCGCCCGCGGGCTTCGCCGCCTGGGTCGGCATCTCCATCGCCTGGGCCATCCTCGCCGCGCTCGTCATTGTCCTTTACCCCCTCTGGGAGTCGCGCCGCGGCCTGCGCAAGATTGGGCGAGGCCTCTACCTGGTGCCTCCCTTCTCTCGTCTTCGCCACCTCGCTGCGTTGAGGCTTTTTTTTCGCTGACTCGCCCTGCCCGCTGCGTTTGCAGGACATCTTCCGCAATGGCTCGGGAAAGTACGTCCCGCGCGTCAAGTGAGGGCTGCCGGGCCTCATTGACTCTCTTCTTTCGCTCCATGTGCGGTCTGTTTCGGCTCGCCCGTTGTAGTCAACTGCTACTCATCTTTGCCCGTCGTCGAGAAAAGTCGTCTGGCCAGAAGCTTGCAGCAAGCAGCGAGACCGATGTGGCAGCAGAAAGGAAGCGTGTATCGCTGGCAGGATCGGAGGAGTCGCCGGCAGGCGAGAAAGTCGGGAGGGCAAGAAATGTGTAAGGGGGGACAACGAGGTCCGTGCAGAGAGTGGGTCGAGGAGATGATGCGCGTGTGTGGTCGAGTTCTTGGGCTGGAGGGGGGGAGTGAGAGAGAAGGAGAAAGAAGGAGCGAGGGGGCGAGGGCAAAGACGAGCACGCAGGGCCAGAGATGAAGAGGACAAGTCGGTCGGTCGTTCGGGGATAGGGGGGCTACACTGGGCGGTGAAAGGTGGGGAATCAAGGAAAGGCAGAAGGGTAGGGAGACAGCTGATCGGGATGTTTCAGAGGAAAGAAAGAGAAGCAGGAAGGGCAGACAGAGATGAATGATGGTGGGCGGCCCTGTGGGCTGTTGGGAGGTCCGCCGACTTGACGGAAAGAGGAGAAGGCAGTGGCGCAAAGGATATAAAGGGTTGGCGATCTAGACGCCCTCGATCAGCGCCTTGTGGGCCGACGGCTTGTCGCCACCGCCGGAAGATGTCGTGTACAGCACAGCGGCCGAGTTGGGCGCGGTGGCCGGGTCCCAGAAGCTCGGGGTTGCGATCGACGACGAAGACGCGTGCGAGTGGCTCGGCGTGTCGTCTAGGGCCGGGACGTCGGCGCTCGTGAACGACAGGTCGTTCGTCTTGCGGTCAGACTTGGCGGGCGGCGGTGTCGTTGGTCGGGAAGAGGATGGCGTCGACGAGGCCCGGACGAGGGGCGGCGGCACCTGGTGAGCCGCGTTCTCGTCCTTGACCGTCGGCGATGTCACCTCGTGCGACGCCTGCCGGCGCAAACCAGGCTTGCCAGCCGTCTGCGACTGCGGCTCGGCCGACAACGAGTAGGGCGACAGGTTGGCGTTCGATGAGAAGGCGTGGGTCGAAGGCTGAGGGGAGGGGCTCGGCGGCGCCTTGGGCAGCTGGCGCTTGGGCGAGTCGCCGTTGCTGGCAGCCGGAACAGCAGCGGCATCTGCCGGCACTGCCCAGGGCAGCTCGGACGGCGTCTCGGGCTCGGGCGTTGCAGACGATTGGGGCAGACGGCGGACCGCTGAGGGAGACTTTTCCACGGCAGCAGCGCTGTCTGCAGCCAAGGGGGAGGGGGTGCGCCCGTTGGGGCCGGGCGACGAGCGGGCAGACGTGGCCGGCGTCGGCACCTTCGAAGCAATAGCGACCGGAAGCGAGCTAGAGACTGGCTCAGCAGAGGCCTGAGCAGGGCGCGCCGGCGACGGCGGGCCTTCGGCTTTGCTTGACGACGCAGTAGGCGCAACGGTAGGCTGATCGACGACGCGCTGACCCATCTCGTCCACACCCTCGAGCCTAGATGTGGACCTTGCTTTGTCGGCCGTCAGAGCCGAGGACGACCGCTTGCGGCCCATCGTGAACCGGCGGAAAAGGCTGCCAAAGCCGCTGCCGCCGTTCCTGGTGCTCTTAGAGTCGGCGGCCGCCGCGGTCGGCTGGAGGGTAGCCGGCTTGGCCGGTGCAGGGGCAGGCGACACCTTGGCTGGCTTCTGCTGGGCAACCGCGGCGGCCTTGACGGTCGGTGCGGATGGGTTAACGACCGATGCCGGAGGCGGGGAGATGACCGTCTTGGGCGGCGAAGGTCGAGGCGCGGGCGGCTCGACGATGCCGTCGTCCTCGACCGCAGCGGGCGAGCCGACCGGCGGCTCCGACGCCGCTCGCCGACCACCCTTGGCTCCCGCCCGCCCGACCGTCTGCGGGCCAGACACGACCCTGCTGCCTTGAGCCCCGCCGCCCTTGCCCATGCGGACACCAGCCGGGCTCGCCGGCAAGGGAGGGACGACATCGGCCTTTTCGTCGGCGGCTGGCTCGGCCCCGTCCTTTGGCTTGCGCCAGAACGACAGGCGGCGCTTGGCTGACTTTGACCGGCCGACCGTCGGTCGCTCGACCGGACTCGCCGGGGCAGACACCGTCGTCGTCGGCGTCGGTTCAGGCGACGACGCCTGCGAGAGGGGCGAGCGCGAGTAGGTGGGCGCTTGGAGCGCTCCAGGCAGGCCGGTTGGCACTCCGCCGACGCCCTTGGCCGGCTTGCTCCCGGCAGGCCCAACATCCGATCCCCTCCTCGGCTTTGTCCCCGCGCTCTCCCCGGTGCCCTTGCGGCGGACAGTTCCTCCGTGCGAACCCCGGCGCGAGCTCCGGTCAGAGTCGGACGAGGTGTCGGCGCCCGAGGGGGCGTGCCAGATGGGCCACGGACTAGCCTCGAGAGCAAACGGGGTGACAGCCGTCCGTCCGGGCATCGGGTACTGCAGAGGCAGAGAGATAGAGGACGAAGCGAGAGGGAGGGCGATCAGCGTCGGTCGCGCGGTTCTTCAGAGCCAGACCGAAGGTTGATGTTTTTGTACGCACAGGTCCCGCCATGGATGCGGACGGCAGGCCAGAAGTCGGATAGGGCCCCGTCATGCTCATCGACGACGGCAGGCCGCCAGACCAGGGGGACATAGGGGAGGCGCTCGGGGTGACGGACGATGAGGAGGACGAACTGTGCGATCACGAGAACAGCCGGGGGGGCGTCAGTCTTTTCTTCGTTCTTTCTCGAGCGCCTAGCGTCGCATGCAGAGGCAAGAAGGGAGGGAGGCGAGCGACAGAAGCGGGCGGACGCACTCGGAGTAGAGCTCGTCGAGCCGGATTCCGCCGCCGAGCGCAGCCGCGCCGTAGCTAGAGTGCCGGTTGGCCTGATACGACAGGTCCTTGTGATCGACGAGCCGGCTCAGGCGGCGGACTGTGTCGAGTGGACGCTCGGTCTGCGACCGCCAGCTGCAAGCGCGATCGGACGGCACGAGAATGTCAGCACACGGTCGCAAGAGAGGACAGGAAGCAAGTCTCAACGTATGCGAGGAAGACACGGAAGAAAGAGGACGCACGGGTTTGACAAGTCGGCCGCCGCCTTTGGCTTCGCCCCGCCGCCAGGCGAGCCAAACGCCGCGCCGCCCGAAGCGGACGACGAGACGCTCGAGCCAGAGCTCTGCGTCAACCCTCCCGCACCGTCATTGTAGCTGCTCGCGCCGCTCGTCCTGCGCGAGCTCGCTCCTCCGCCACCGTGGTGCGAGCGATGGAGGCTACCGGCGCTCGCGAGCGGCGGGGGCGGACCGGCGACGGCTGCGTAAGGCGGGGTGCGGTTGGCGACTGCCTGAGGGGATGGCTGGAAGAGCGCAGGGGTGCTCGGCGTCGTTGCGGTCGTCATCGTCGAGGTGGACGCAGGGAGAGAAGGGTCGGGTGTGCGGGGTGGAGTCGGCCGCTCGAGCTGCGTCGACAAGCGCGTTGGGGGCGCGTCGTCTGGGTCGGCCACAGCCTCGGCGGCGGCCTTGGCGGCAAAGTCACTCTCGGCGGCAGCAGCAGCGGAAGAGACGGGGACGATGGGAGGCAAAGTCGGTCTGCCCTGGGGAGCGTGCGGATGGGGAGGGAGAGCGAGCGGCTGGATCGACGGCGACGAGGCCGTGCCGTTGGACCCGCGCGATGTCGACCCGTGCGAGGCCTTGCGGGCGAGACGCGTCAGGGACGGCTTCTTGGTCGCGGCCGTCGTCGATGGCGGCTGCTGGTTGAACCGAGACGACTTTCGACGGAGGAGGGCCGAGACGCCGCCTCCAGGGCTGGTGGGGGAGGGAGGCGCGATGGACGAGGACGAGGGCGAGCCTGGCGGGGGCTGGCTGTCGCTCGGAGACGACAGCGGCGCGTCTGAAGTCGTCGCCGACTCGGCCGAGGCAAAGATGGGCCTTGGAGGGTACTCGGACGAGGGAGACTTGGACGAGACGCTCTTCCTGCGGGACCCTGCGAGGGCCGGGCGCAGACGCGAGTGAGAGAGGGGGAGGGCGAGAGGGGTGGGATCGGGCATCAGCTCGAGTGAGCCCAGGGGACGGGAGGTCTGAGGCGGCGCGGCGCGGCTCGAGTGACACAGGAGAGACGACGAACAGGCAACCGACGTCTCGGGCTCGTCCTTGGCCCCAAAGTAGCCGTCTCTCGTGCCGTCGGGCGAGTGGTGGTCCCTGGGCGAGACGGGCGGCGAGGCGCTTTGGTACTGCGTTTTGCGCGGCAAGGCTGGTGTCAGTCTTGCGGAGGAGACAGAGGGGAAAGGGACGGTCGACTGTTCTAGCTCGGATCTCTGGCCGCCCGCCCGACCACCTTCGCTCCAGACACATCTGCTCGCGAAGGACGCAGGTCTGGATTCTTCGTCACCAGCCTGGCCTGCCTGTGCCCTCGGGCAAGCGAGGCAAAGGGACCCATACCCCTGCGGCCAGGCAAGGTCTGTTGATCGACGCGGCGGGCCGCTTGGGCGAGCGGGAGCCCTCCGCTCACCTCTGCCCTGGCTTCGAGGAAGAAGGATGGCTGTGGAGACGGACCTCGAGGAAGGGTTCGACACCCGAGGGCGAGTAGAGGTCGGCCATGTCTGTCGAGCTCTGGAGGATGAGGAGGAGGATGAAGGGGCGGGTTGTGCGTCTACACAGGTCGATGGGTCTCTCTCGCCCAGTGCGGCTTTCCATCCTCCCGCCGCAGCCAAGCCAACATGAAGCGTGGTCGATCGCCCCCCGGCCGCCCTTCAGACCTCAAAACAAGCTCGACCCATTACGTCGACGGCACACCGAGACCGACCACAAGCATGGCATCGTCGGCTCATCATACTCGCCTTGCGCCGCAAAGCAGCGACGACAGTCATGATGCAGTGATCCTCCTCCCTCCTGCGCTCGCAAGAACCAGGAAGGATCAAGGTAACCGACTCATGCATGCCAAAATGATCGACCAGCTCCCCTCCCTTTCGACCCTCCTTCGAACGATAAAGCGCAGTAGTCGCCCGTGACGGCCGCGTCGGCAATATTAAATCGGCGTCAGAGGATTTCTTTTTTTGACAAGTCCGTGACCGGCGTTGCACGACACACTTCTGTCGAGCGCGAGGCCGGCGGCCGTCTCGTCCTATGCAGGGCATCAGGCAACCGAGGACGTCGCATGCGCATGCAGTCTCACGAGCGGTCCGCCGGTCGCCAGGGGTCAGACTCAAGTTGGTTGCAAAGGGCCTATTGATCGGCGGTTTGCGAGCGTCGCAGCTTCCGCGCAGGTCGGCGAATGACGGGATGCTCATGATCGGGAGAGATAGAATGACCGGGGGGGTGAGCATACTGTCGAGCGCTGGCGAGGGCGACCGATGCGTCTGATCGCGTGGATCGAGGGCAGGGACGAGCCGAGGGAAGGGATGCAAGACGACGATCGCGGACTCGCGGTCGGCGACTGGCGCGGCGGCGAGCTCTCGCGCGAGCGGGCGAGGACGATCCATCTTTGGTTGCTCGACCGAGGCGGAAGGTTGTTCGCTACCTCCGGACGCCGTGAACCCCAGGCAGCCATGCGCTGCCGACGTGATGCAGGAAGGAGCCCCAGCGTCTGCCGTTCAGTGGCAGGCTGGTCATCCGCTTGAATGAGCGCCGGGTCGTGGGAGACACAACTTGGTACGCAGCTGGGAGCCTACGCTGGAGGGCCTGTCCCAGCAAGCATAAGTCGGCAGCGTCAGTTGTTGCAAGCAAGCGCAAACGGACGAGCGTGAGGAGGTCGGGCAACGCGGGCACGCACGAGAAGCGCTCCGCCCCGGCCACCGTCGAGCTGCGGCAGGACGAAGCGGCCGGTCGAGGTCGGCGTCCAGCAGGTTGTCGATCACCGCTTTGTATGCCGCGTCCGTCGTGGCAGACGTCCCCGCCCGTCGTGAAGAACGGTCCGTCCGTAGCTCGCCGCCAGACTGCTTCAAGGAGGCCGCCGGCTGTCGAGCGCTCGGCGGCGCGTGTCGCCGGCTGATGGGCGGCTGAGTTAAGACAGGGGGAGGAGCTGATCGGGGGGCGGAGACAGAGACATTTGGTCAGCAGTCAAGGGAGAATGAGAGGGTCAGTTGGCAGGAAAGACGACGCGATGCAAGGACAAGACGCACGAAAGGTCAGGGCATCTCCCCGAGGGACCCCTAGCGAGCTTCTGGCAGCACGCTCGGCAAGC
This sequence comes from Cystofilobasidium bisporidii, assembly GCA_014825535.1. NCBI lineage: Eukaryota > Fungi > Basidiomycota > Tremellomycetes > Cystofilobasidiales > Cystofilobasidiaceae > Cystofilobasidium > Cystofilobasidium bisporidii. The sequence continues at coordinate 28,070 of MVAK01000125.1, forward strand.
TGCACCCGCGCGGCCGCCAGCAGGCCATTGTCTTCCGGCTTTGGCGACCCTGTTGCAAGCGATGTATGTGAAGATCCCGGGCCAGCGGGCACGGACGGCCGTGGGCTGGGTTGACGAGGGTCATCTTCCGACAGGAGAGCAGAGAGGAACGAGCTAGGCGTCATAAGGCTCGCGAAGGCCGGTTTGAGGCGGGCGAGGTTGGCGGGGTTCAGGCGCACGCCGAACGACTCTGACGAAAAGTCGGCGTTGGGGATCGAGCCAAGCGTCGGAGGTGCAGAGGGCAGCGCAGGCGGCGAGGAGGCCGACGCAGCGGGCGGAGGAAGAGCTCCGGGCCAGGAAGCGTTGACGGGTTGGACGACGGTCGAGGCGAAGAGGGAGAGAGCGTGGTCGGTCAGGACTTCGATCTTGGCCGAGGACAGCTCGGGCCGTGGCGGGCGCTTGGGCGGCTGGGCTGTCTGGGGGGCCTTCGCTTTGCGCTTTCCTGTATCGCTTAGCGGCGGTACTTCAGCTGGGACCTCGTCGGAAGCCGGGGCGATGACGCTATGGGGGGCGGATCCGACCAGTTGCGAGGACGATGAGGTGGGCGACGGGGAGGGCGACGGCGACGTCCAGGTCCAGGTCGACTTTGGCAATCGCGGATTGCGCACCGACCTGGGAAGCGAGAGGCCGCCTTTAGGCATTGGACCAGCGGTAGCGAGAGGCTGCGGCGCATCTGCAGCGGGCATTGAAGACGCTGACGCGCCAGTGACTAGTGAAGGTGACGGGTCCTGAGCGGGCGGCATCGTCGTCAGCGGCTTCGGCTTCGGCTCGCCCTCGACCGCTGGTTTCTTCTCCTTCGACCCAGTCTTGACGGTCAATGGCTCATCGTCCGCTCTCTTCTGCGAGCGTGCCGACGACGACCCGAGCAAGTCGCGCAGGAGCCCCAGAACGGGCCGAGCGGCGGTCTGGGTGAACGGTCGGCGGTACGTCGGCAGCAGCGACGGATGGGGCTGGTGCGAGGTAGCCGCTGACCAAGGGTGCGATGCTCGTTGAAAGAAGGCGCGACTGCGAGCGACCAAGGCGATCTGCGGAGCCCGGGAAGGGTGGACGAGCGGGCTCATCGCGGTGCGGGGCTGTCTGGCCGAGGAAGGAAAGGGGGGAAGGACGCGGCGAAGGAGGGTCAGCCTTGGACCGACTGCGGGGAGAGGAAGGGAGCCGCCCCAACCTGTGATCCTAGCGCACGCAGGGAGGGGTCCTGGCCGTCAGTCGACTGCAAGTGCGCGATGTCGAGTCTAAGGCTCTCTTGGAGGGAGCGAGGGCCGGTCGTGGTCCAGCTTCGGGTCGTCGACGTCGTCTCTCGCGTCGGTCGGACTTCGAGGCCAAAAGCGGGCGAGAGGGCGAGAGTTTCCCCGATCCTGTGGGGCTATGGCCCACGTTTTGGGCTGACAAGATTTCGCGCATTGGCGGCGTCATCCGCTCTCCTGGACCTCCGACCACGACCTTTGCCTCCTCCTCCTTCTTTGCTTGACCACTCATTCCTTCAGCTCAGGATGGCGCCCTTGTCCTTCCTCTTTGTCTGCCTGGGCAACATCTGCCGCTCACGTGCGCACCTCTCTTTCTCTCTCGCCTTCCTGATCCCGTTCTGCGTACCAGACTCCTTGCAACGACGACGCCGGACTGACTCTGAATGACAACGGGCGGGCGATGATGGGTTGTGGGCGTCTTCAATAGCAATGGCCGAAGCTGTCTTTGCTGCAGAGGCCAAGAAGCGCGGGATCGAGGTGGTCGTCGACTCGGCAGGTGTGTCGTCTCCCTTTCTGGAGCTCGGACCGCCGACCGCAGCGGCAAATCTCGGCGAGCTGACTTCATTGTTCGTGTCGCATGCTGCAGGGACGGGCGCGTACCACCAGGGCGAGACGCCCGATGAGCGGTCAGCCTTGACTCTTGACCTTTCTCGCTCGTTCTCTGTCCCGTCAAACTGAAGACGGCGCCAACACACTGCCCCGCAGGACGATCGACGTGCTCGAGCGCAACGCCGTTCCTTGGTCGTGCCGCGCACGCCGCGTCCGCTCGCCCGACTACGCCGACTTTGACTACATCTTTGCTATGGTGCGTGCCTTCACACCGTCTCTCGTCGGTCAGTGCAGAGCTGACGCTGTGACCTTGGGCGTCGTGGGCAAACGTCGCAGGACAAGAACAACCTGTCAAACCTCGAGCGCGGGCAGGTCCGGGGCAGCAAGGCGCAAGGTATGATGATTCCTCTCTGCGCTCCTATATTCGCCCTCCAGGCTCGCCGTACACCGCTCCTCTTTGCTGACGGCCCTGGTGCGTGACCCCCGTGCTCGCTCACAGTCCTCCTCTTCTCGCACTTCACCGGCCGGCAGGTCAACATCCAGGACCCGTACTACGGCGGCGCGTCCGGCTTTGACCAGTGCTATCGCCAGTGCGTCGAGTATGCAGGGGCGATTCTCGAGTGCGTCTCTTGTTTCCTGGTTACTCTGCCTTTCCGCCGGATGTCCAAAAGAATGAGAGAGAGACTGACGCCATGCCTGTCGCTCGGGCGAGAAAGTCACGTGGAGGGCAAGAAAACCGCGGCCTGATCAGCCAGATACGGATCTGTTGCGACGATAGATGTGTACAGTCCGGCCTTTCCGCTGTATTCCCCTGGAGTGCTGTGTGACTGCTATACCTCTAGCTTTCGCGCGTGTGAGGACAAGTGTTGGGTCCAGGGGGGGGGGCGTATCTCGCGCCCGCGCGCGCGGCCCGAACTCGTCATTCGGGCTCGCTTCCTCTCGCTTGCCACGCCCTATCCAGCAACCACGACTCACCCCTCCCCTTCCCCTTCGCCACGACCAAGGGCCTCCTCTCGAATGGACAGCACTCGCCCTTCTCGCTCTTACTAGACGCTCAGTCCCTCTTGCCGTTCTCAGGCCACCAGTCCACCCATTCACCCACCCCCGCCTTCCCCACTCGCATCAGAGCTCCCCTCCCAGACCATGCGCTTGATTGGTGGCCTAGCGGCAACGGCCCTCGCCTCGCTCGCAGCAGCAGCAGCAGCAGCAGCAGCAGCATCCTCCGGCCCATCTCAAGAGAAACAGCAGCAACCGCTTGCATTCTTCGCCCCCGGCCAGCAGCAGCAGCACTTCCCCACGGCGCTTGACCCGCCAATACTGCGGCCGGCGACGAGCACGCTCGTCGACGTCCTCTCGGCCTCGGCCGACTACTCGACCCTCCTGCGCCTGCTCCAGCGGACGCAGCTCGTCCCGGCGCTCAATGAGCTCGCAAACGGCACGCTGTTCGCCCCGACCAACGCTGCCTTTGAAGCTGCGGGCCACAAGGAGGCAGCAACGCTCGCCAACTGGGCGTGGGCCGACGAGGAGGGGAGCGTTGGGCTTGAGTACGACAACGTGCTGCGACGGACGCGGGAGCTGCTGCTCTACCACCTGCTCAACAGCTCGCTGCCGCTCTCAGCCGCCCATCCGTCGCCACCTGGAGACGGCAATGGAACCGACGCACTTGCTCTGAACTCATCGAAGGGCCACCGCCGTCGCCGCCGGCCGCTCTTCCCAGAGGACCACCCCTTGGCTTTCGAAACGCTTCTGTACCCCTCGCCCGACGAGAACGATCGGCCGTCCAAGCCCGGTCCGTGGCTGCCCTCGCCGACCGGCCAGCTGGGGCACGAGGGTCAGCGCCTGAGGGCCATCCGACGTCCGGTCGCTGAGGCTGACGGCAAGAGCTGGCAGGACTGGGTTGGCGTCGACGGCGCGGGAGGCGGAGGGGTCAAGGTCGAGGGCGAGCCGGTTGAGGCTGGCAATGGCATCGTCGTTCGCGTCGATGGGGTGCTCGAGGTTCCCGCAGACGTCGGTGCGCTCCCTTCCCCTGCTATGTTGCTCTTGCTTGGTCCTCTCGAGTTGACCGTCGCCAATGCTCGTCTCGTTGCTCTGCCCGCATCAGGGTCGACCATCATCAGCCACCCGGACCTGTCTTACCTCTCGGCCCTGCTCTCGCCTGCCGGTCTCCCTCCGCCGTCCCCGGTCCCACCAGAGTCCTACCTCGCGCTCCTGCATTCCCTTCCGACCCTGTCGTTGTTTGCACCATCCAACGAAGCGTTCGCTGCCTTGCCCCAGGCCGAGCGTACCTACCTCGAGTCGGGCTTCGCCAAGGACGACATCGAGGTGCTCGTCAGCCTGCACGCGAGCCGCGCCAAAGACGTGGCTTGGCGCGAGAGATTCGAGCGCAGCGGCGAGGGCGAGGTCGAGGTTGTCGGCGGAAGGACGGCATGGGTGACTGTCGATGGCGGCGGGGCGATGGAGGTCGGCATGGAGGCGGTCAAGGAGGATGTCAAGGACGGCGCGAAGGTGACCGAGGCCGACGTCTACTGCTCCAACGGTCAGTTCGCCAACGTTCATCCCTAACGCTTTCAGGCACGCCGCCTGACTCTCGCACACCCCCACCGCAGGCGTCGTCCACATCGTGGACCGGCTGCTCGTCCCGCCATTCAAGGTGACGACCGAGAAGATCTTGATCGGGCTGAATGCGACGCGCTTCGTCTCGCTCCTGCGCGACGCCTCGCTCGCGGGCTACGTCAACGGATCAGCCGAAGGCGAGGCCTACACCATTCTCGCGCCGGTCGATCTGCCGCCCGTCGCTGCCGGCCAAGGGCCGCCGGACCACCTGCGCGCGCTTCAGGAGACGCTGCGATATCACATCCTGCCCGGCCGGATCCGCCCGGCCGATCTCAAGGACGGAGGCTTGCTGTCGTCCGAGCTTCGGACGCCGTTACTGAAGCACGGCCGGCAGGTTGTCCCCGTCGATGTCCGCCGGTCAGTTCTCGGCCATCTCGGCGCCAACGCGATCCCACTCGGTCGGTCTGGTGACGGCGAGGACGATGACTGGGCCGAGGTCCAGTTCGGTGGGGTCGAGGTGGTCAGCGAGCCTGTTGAGGTCGGTCGCTCGATCGTCTACCTCGTCAAGGCGTTCCTCGACCCGCCGCGCGACTTTGTCGAGACGGCCGTCGCCTCTCTCGACCTGACGACCTTCCTCGCCGCGACGTTTGCGGCCCGGGTCGATGACACCTTGCGGCATGCGGCCGGCGTGACGATGCTCGCACCAGACAACCACGCATTTGCGCGGCTCGGGCTTGGCCGCGACTACCTTCTGCTGCCCGAAGCGAGATCGCAATTGCGCGACGTGCTTCGGCATCACGTCATCGACGAAGTCTTGTACCTCGAAGACCTGCGCGCCGGCGGCCAGAAGCACAGCAAGACGTACCCAACGATCGGTGGCGGGTCGCTCGCCGTCGAGGTCGGCGCCAACAGCACGATCCACGTCGGGGCTGGCGGCGGCGGCAACGGGGTCGAGCGCAACGGCGAACAGCGGGAGGCGACTGTCCTACGCGGAGACGCAATCACGTCGAACGGGTGCGTCTTGAGTACCTTTTACGACGGCGCATCTATCCGTTTGAATCTGATCGATTCTCCGCCCCCCTTCGCTTTCAAAACCTTTTCCAGCGCGCTTCATGTCGTCGACCAAGTGCTGATCCCGCCCTCGGTCAACATCACCGTCGGCAACCTGCTCCGCGGCGCAAAGGCGACCGTCATGGCCGACCTGCTAGAGCGCGCGGGCCTGGAATGGATCCTCAATGGCACCGACCCATCTCCATCAGAGCTCGAGCGGCTTGGTATTGTACGTTGTCCCCGTCTCCTTGCTTCTCGATGTCAGGGGTACCAGTCACTGACCGGCGCATAATCAACGGATCTTACAGGCCGCCTGGGTGCCTGAGGACACCACAGAAGCCCGACGAAGCGACGCCGACCTCGAGCCGCCTTACTTTACAGTCCTCGTCCCGACCGATGACGCCTTTGCGGCCGTCAACATCACGTCGTACTTGCGCAACACGTCGTCGCCGTCGGCTCTCATCGACTTGCTCAAGCTGCACATCTTGCCCTCGCGTCAGCCGATCGGGGTTGATCCCAAGCTCGCGACGCGTTCCTCGACGACACGGTTACCCCCGCCCAAAGGCGCGCCGAGCCGGCCGCTCGCGGTCGAGGAGGACGTTGCCTACCTGACGCTGCTGTCGGCTACCTCGCGCTTTGGCGACCTCGCGTTCCGCCACACGCGCGACGCGTTTGTCGTCGGCATCAAGGGTGCACGCGGGATCGAGCTCAACGACTGGGCCGACGTCGGTGCGAGCGGGCGGGCGACGCCGCGCGTCGCAGTGGCGTCGGCTCAACTGGGCGGCGACATGTGGGAGAAGACGGCACAACACCCCTACTTGATCAACGGTGTCACGCACGGCGGCGGCATCTTCCTCATCGAGTGCGTGCGCCTCCGACTGACGTCCTGAGTTTTCCTTCTGCTTTGCTGACCAAACTCGCTACCTTTCTCAATCGCAGCTCGGTCCTAGTCCCCTTTGAACCGTCATGGGCCCAGCTGTATGGCTGGATCGTCGTCGCCGCGATCGTCGGAGGTGCGGCGGCCCTCAGCTTGGTCGGCCTCGGCGTGTGGTGGCTCTGGCAGAGACGGTCGAGAAGCGGAACCGACTACGAGCCGGTCGAGGAAGAGGAGGACTGACGAGATTTTGCCTCACGCTCAACATACACGTCTGTGCGCTTGGCCTCTGCCTCTGTGCCCCTTTGCACCCGCCCCATGTATGTTGCCCTGCTTGTATGCGCGCCGGTCTAGGGCATTTCAGAGCCAAGGGAAAGCAACGGGCCCCACGCCCACTCAGATGTCGTCGTCCTCCTCATCCTCGTCCGCCTCCTCTTCCGATGATACATCGCTCTCGACATCGCTGTCGTCGTCGGCGCTCTTCTTCTTCGCCCGCAATCCGAGCAGGCCATCGTTCCGCCTGCGTGCAAAGGTCGTCAGGCTCGTCAGTCTCGGCTATATAAAAGAGAGGGTTGGAGCCGACACAGGTACGGCCACGCACCACTCGTCCAGGAAGGCATCCACCCGCGCTTGAGCTAGCTCGAGTGCCTTCGGGTCGATCGCGGCGGCGTCGTCGTCATCGGGCGCGCCCGTGTCCTTGGCCTTGCCGAACCTCTTCTCGAGCCCCGTCGCGAATTTACCGAGCGCGTTGCGCGAGACGGTGTCGTCGACAGGCCGCTCCTGTGCGCGAGCGATGGTGGAGGGTCAGCAGGCGCAGAGGTGAAGAGGAAAGGTACGCCGACTCACCTGCTTGAGCGCGGCAATGAGCAGCTGCGACTCCTTAATCTTGCCAGCATCGCAGTCGTTCGGCACGTAGAGCTTGGCCAGCGTCTGGCAGAAGAGCTTTCGCTCGGTGTCTGATGGATCAAAACGGGACAGTGATGATCAGTCAGTGGATGTTGAATGAGCTTGAGCAGAGCAAGAGCGGGCTCACCCCACTCGGAACTGAAGAGAGCCTTGAGCAAGTCGATCGCAAGGTCGACTTGAATGAGGTCATCGAGCTTGCGGCTTTGATGCTGACTGTGTTGGTAAACGTGGGGCGAGCCGCCGCGCGAGTCAGTCCCGAGATGGATGGAGAAGCGCTGCTCGCAAGGAGGGGAGCGAGGTACGCACACCGACTTCTGCGGGTCGGTCCAGTCGAGAAAGAGCGCCGTAATTTGGCTCGCGCTGTGGGCGTCCGAGTCGTCGTCCTCATCCTCTTCCGCCGCGTCGAGCAGGAAGCGCAGCGTCGGCAAGAAGACCTGATCATCGTTCGGGAAAAGCCTGTCAGCGTTCAACGCAGGTATTTGACCTAGCGAGCCAAGCAATTGGCGTCCTCACGTTCTGCATCCGACGCTGATTGACCGATGACGAGAAGCAGTAGACGGGGAGGAAATAGCTGAGGCACTGGCGCAGCGGCTGATTGTCGGCCGTCTCGGGTAGCAAGAAAAGCTTGACGAATTGCGAAAGCACCTGTGGGCGGCGAACACGGCGTTGAAAGGGGTCAGTCGGCGCAGGACAAGGTGAAGCGCTTATGGCGCGAGCATGGGACGTACAGTCTCGTCCGTCAGGGCGCCCGACAGCATGAGCTTGGCCGCGCCCTCGACGACGACGGCCAAAGCCTCGTCGTCCTCCTCCGCATTCTCCATCTGGAAGAGGACGAGGGACGCGAGCTTGTCGGGCTGTTGCGTGTGAGCGATGAGAGACGATCAGCGGTCAACGTCAGAGGAGCATTTTGAGCACGATCAAGTGCAGGGGCGCACATCACTGTTGTTCGGCAGCAGGCTGTTGATGTCGTACACCATCAGCATGTCAAAGACGATCTGGAGGATCTGGATACGAAGCGCGCCCTGGGCCGCCTGAGCCTGCGTCAAGAACAGGCCCGAGAAGGTAGGCGCAGCCGATTTCTGGCGGTGGCAAGGAGACAGAATTGGAGTCAACATGCAGCATGGAGTCACGGAGCGCAGTGAGGCCCGGGCGACGCACCTTGTCGATGAGGCAGATCAGGCCGAGGCAGACGATACCGCCCTCACGCAGCTCAGGCTGCTTACTTCGGACGGCGGGGACGATGAGCTCGGGTAGCAGGCCATGCAAAACCGAGTTGTCGGCGAGCGTCTGCGTCCGAGCGACACATGACAGGCTTAAAAGTCAGTCAACGGTTGCGCTCAAAGAATGGTCTCGGGAAAGCCGGACGTACGCCAGAGATGCGCTCGAGCAGCGCCTTGAGGATGTGCAGGCACCGCACATCTGCGACGGCCTTCATGAACGCAGCCTCCTCGTCCTCCTCGGCCGTCGTCTCCTGAGCAGCGCCACTGGCCTTGCTACCGCCACCGAGGCGCATCTTGCCGAGCGCGCTCCCGAGGGCATCGCCGCCCTGGCTCTCAGTCTCGTCCGAGTCGCCGCCGCCAGCAGTCGCGACGAGCCCGTCCAGCGCGTCCTCGACCTCGTCTCCGTCGCGAATATCGTGGATGATCTCGACGACGACGCGCGTCAGGTCCTTCTCGTTGTCGGCCAGCTTGCGCAAGACGTCGAGCGTGACGGGGATGATGGACCCCGGCAGCGAGGGCTCGGCAATGATTTCGCCTGTTGGCATGCAACAGAGATCATCAGCCTTCGTCTTCGAATCCTACGAGACAAGCCGCTGCCACGGGGCGAAGAGACGAGGCATGACACGCACGGATCAGGGTCCACATGCGGCGCCGACCCATCTCGTCGGCGTAATCAAGCTCGATAGCCATCTTGAGCAGCTCCTTGATGACGAAGCTGCACTTGACGATGTCTTGCTCGAGGCTGTCCACCTCGTCGTCGGCGGCCGCGTCGAGCTGCTCGAGCGTCGCCAGCAGGCGGTTGTAGTATTCCTGGATGTGGAACGCGTGGGCCGTCACGACGGGCAGGCACTGCTCAAGCGCCTCTTCATCCTGCGAGTCGAAAGTGAGAGGCGGTCAGCAGGTGCAAGAAGGGACGGCGCCGTCTGGGCGGAAGAGCCAGAGGCCAAACGCACCTTGGTCTCGCGGCAGTGGTCGGCAAAGACGCGGGCCAGGAGTGCCTTTTCGGGCGTAAGCGTCGTCCAGTATTCGGCTGCGGAAGGACGTGCCAAGGGCTCAATCAGCATATGCCAGCAACGACGGATGGAGAGGTCATGATCTGCAGAGAGGCTGGACGGACGGGCAAAGTCGATCGATTGGAAGACCTCTGGTCGCGAGGCAAAGACGGACCGGAGGGCCTTCTCGCCCTCCTCGGTCTCGAGAATGTTGAACTTGCTGAGGAACTGCGGGATGGCGTCGTCGACGAGCGTCATTTGTCAGCGGTCTTTCCGCCATGGACATGGAGGGCGACTGAGGGAGAGAGGGCCGAAGCAACGTGCCGCACCTTGAGCAGGCCGCCATCGCCCATCGCGTCGAGCCACGTGCCGATCATGTGGGCCGCCGCCTGCCGGACCTTGAGCTCGCGGTCGCCGAGGCCAGTGCGGACGATCTCCTCGCGCTGCGAGAGCCGAATCTGCTTGAGGTCGCCGACCTTTTCAAGCGAGAGCGCGGAGAGGTAGGCATTGCGCCGAAGGGAGGGGTCGACGTCGCGCGTGCGCGAGAGGAGCGTCGGGAACGTGTAGCCCGTGTAGGGAGCCGTGAGGAGCGCCGTCTGCCGAACGTCCCTGCATCAGCGGCGAGTGTGAGCACGGTCAAGCAAGGATCAGCAATCTGGCGAGAGACAGAGGTCGGCGGCAAGAGGAAGGGCCGGCGGGTGACGCACGCCGATGGGTCCGTCGCGATGAGCTCCAGCAGAACCTCGGTCGGATCCTCCTCAGCCTCGTCGTCCTCGTCATCCTCGCCATGCAGGAACGCTCCGAGACCGAGAACGGCCTGAACGCGGACGTGGGCCTCTTTGTCGCGGGCGCGCGCGAGGAAGGCGGTGCGGAGCTCGAGGTAGAGGTCCTCGCTGCCGGGCGAAGTGGGGGGCATCTGGTCAGCTGGCTTGTTGTGCGAGGGAATGACCCAGAAGCAGCAGCAGCAGCAGCAGCGCGGACAAGCGACGCACTCGATGTCAGTCATGGCAGGCAGCAGGGCCGCCATCAGCTGGCAGCATCGGTAGCGGACGATCTTGTCCTTGGCGCCGAAGCCGCGCAGGAGGAAGGCGGCGAGCGTCGCGGCGAAGCGCGAGGCAGGCGTGTCCTCATCCTCTTCGTCCTCGTCCTCATCCTCGTCGGCTAGTCGAGACATCGAGGGCGTGAGGCGACAAGGATGGTCGGGCATCAGCATCGATGAGGCTCAGCTCGAGGCGATGACACGCGGTCCTCATGTGGCGAACAGCCCGATGGACGCACCGTTGGCCTCCTTCTCGAGCAGCGCCGCGACGTACTTTGCGACGAACTTGACGATGCGGTCTGCAACGGCGACGCCCTTCTTGACGACGACCACCCTTGCGACGCAGCCGAGGAAGGCGTCGGCGAACGCCTTCTCGCCGACGCGCTTGGGCGGGCCGCTGCCGCTGCGGCGGGGCACGGTGAGCTCGGCCGTCTTGAGCTGAATCTTGCGCAGGAGCGTGATGTTCTTGCGGTGGTTGGCGGCGTTGGTCTGGGCCTCAGAAAAGATGTGGGGGAGGGCGGCCAGGAGCGAGGGCAGGGCCTCGGGCGTCAAGGTTGCCGTCGGCATTGTTGACGGGGCTGTCGAGGGGGAGGTCTGTGAGAGGGGAAGACGGTCGTCGGCGAGCGAGGGCAGCTTCGTCTGGCTTGCGCTATTGGGCACAGGTGTATGGTCCGAGTCCTTGTCTCGCTCCCTCCGCGATGAGGTCGTGATGGGGTCCGTGCAGAGTTGTCGTCGTCGTTGCTGTCGTCGATACCGGGTCGACACCTCGTCCAGGTTGGCCGACGCGTCCCTCTTGCTTTCTTTTCTTTTCTCGCACTCGCGGGCCGGCGGCGCGCAGCAGCCACCGCCGACGCGACGATCTCAATCAGCGGACGCTGCCTGCAGCCTGGCCAGAATCACTCGACCGCGTACGCTATCAGAGGCACACCGATCAGCGAGTGAATGACGCATAGTCATCCTCCGCCTCCACTCCTCCAAGGCTGGCCCGTCCACCGGCCATCCCACCTCACCCGCTCCCCTTCCTTCCCTTGCCCTCCCCGCCGACCCGAATCGCCCACACGCGTTCTAGCAGCCGGCGCTCAGGCTCGAGCGTCATCCACTCGAGCGCGAGCGCTTGGGAGATTGTCGGGCGGTCGTCGGGGGAGGACGAGAGGAGGGAGGCAAGGAATGTCGTGGCTGACGGGTCATAAGACGGCAGGGCTGGGTTGGGGTAGACCTGCATGGCACACAAGAGATTAGAAGGACGAGGTGCAAGAAGACTGTCAGGACAAGGACTGAACTTGATTGAGCAGAGGAGCTGGAGAGTGTCGACCGAGACTCACCTCGCCCGCCAGGACGCGACGGTCGAACGAGCGTTTCATGATGGCCCGCTCGAGCGTCGACACCGTGCCGTCATCGTTGTCGGCGTCCTCATCGTCGCTGTACGACTCCTCTGGCGCACCTTCCGACTGATTGCCGAAAGGGTGGGTGCCGCTGCACCGGACATCATCGACCAGAGCGCGTCAGCGTATTCTGCAGACGCAAGTGGGAAGATGCAGGCAAAGAAACAAAGGGACCACAAGGCGACGCACCTCATCATGATCCAACAGACCACCCCGACGCCCCAGACGTCGAGCTTTGCCGCGTCGAGCAGCTCGCCTTGCCCTCCTTGCTGGTGCGCAGTCGCGCCCCGCCGTCGTCCGAGCGGACCATACACGTCGAGCTCGACCTTTGCGCGCACGTACTCGGGCGCAAAGTAGGATGGCGTGCCGAGGATCGAACGCGCGCGGACCGAGCCGGCCGCTGCTGCTGCTGCTTCCGGCGTCGTCTGCGGGCGGTGGTTGGCCGAGGAGGCCGAGGGAATGGGCGGGAGGGGAGTTGACAATCCAAAGTCGCAGATGAGCAGCGTCGGAAACGAGCCACCGTGCTTGAGAACTGGAAAATTGGGGGGTGGGGGTCAACGGCAGGCACGTAAAGGTGAGCAAAAGGGCCTGGCGCCAGTCCATGACTGACAAACGCGAGTCGGATGAACGCACGGATGTTCTCGGGCTGCGTAGCCGACGCCAGCAAGGTGCCAAGAGCGGGTCAGCGCGCGAGAAGTTGTCGCGGGTTGCGCGCCATGAACGGCCGAGGGGGGTTGGGCGCGCCTTGATGTCTGAGGCAGGCAAGGTCGAAGATGCAAGGTCGGTCGCATGAGCGCGCATCCGCGAGGGGGGAGTCGGTCAATGAAGTTCAGGAGAGGGCGCCGTACCTCGGTGTGCGACGCCCAATCCGTGGAGGTACTGCCGTCGGAATCGGAAACCCATGCCGACCCGGCATCAGCGCGACGTCCAAACCAAATGCGTGCTCCGGACAAGGGAGGCGGCAGACGGGCCGAAAGGCGCACCTGGACACCCTGCAGGATCTGGAACGTCAGGTACTTGCACTCGGCCTCGCCCATCCGGCGGCCCTGGAGCGTGAAGCCCTCGATGTACGTGAACAGGTCGCCGCCCGTCACCCTGCGTTGTCACGCCCGCTATCCCGCGAGTCAGCGTCGGAAGCGAGCACGCCTTGCGGATGCAAGGCAGGCCCATAGAAGGAGGGGGGGGGAGGACGGACAGCTCGAGAAAGATGTGCCAGACCCCCTCGGCCGCGTCGTCGACCGCGCCGAGCACGCGGTTGACGTTTGGGTGCCGCGCGCGCGCGCCGAGGACCATCTCGTTGCGCAGCCTGCGGAGGTCGTCTGCCGACTGGAGCTGCAGCGTATGTGTGGCGACCGAAGGTTGTGAGCTCGATCGTCTGTATGCCTACTGAGGATGATTGATAAGCAAGGTGAGAGGGAAAGAAAAAAAAATGCACCCGGCTCTTGACGACGCTCTTGCACGCCACCTGTGCCCCTCTTCCGTCCCATCCGAGCCGGACGACCCCAAAGCTGCCTGAGCCAAGGACGACATCTGTCCTAACCGTGTACTTCCCGATAGAGAGCTCTCGTGGAGTCATCTGAGCGGGCGGGGGTGGTGGGGCAGGAGAGGGCAGGGAAGGGGGAGCGCCGAGGGAGAGCGAGAGCGAGTGGGTGAAGCGCGAGGCGAGGGAGGACGGATCGATCGCTCGCGGCAAGGTCGGAGGAGGGGAGGACGGAAGGACGTGGAGCGTGAAGGCTTCGTCGAAGCAAGAACAAAGACAAAGTGTCACAAGAACAAAGACAAATTGTCAGCTGAGGTGCATACAGGCATGCACTCGACCTGGGACGTCGGTGAGCTGGGACGAAGTCAATGGAGGGCAGGGCAAGAGACGGACCCTGGCTCGCTCGGGGACCGACGACGTCGCCGTCGAGCAAGATGGCCGAGCGGCCGACGAGTGGCCGGCCGTTGAGCGTCATTCCGTTAGTTGACTGGTCCTGCGAGGGATACGGGCGGGAAGGAGCCCTTGGTCAGCGCGAGGTGCAAAGTCGAGCATGCAGGCAAATCAAGTGAAGAGCAAGTGGACGCCCAGAGGCGCAGAGGACGCACCTCGACGCAGACGAGCGTGCGACCTTCGTCCGTCTTGGTCCTGTCTCGGGAAAGGAAGCGCGCATGCACCCGTGCCCACCCGAGTCAGCCGTGCGCGCTCCCCCCACCAGTTCGAAATGGGAAGAGTGAGGGTCGCAAACGCATAGAACCGCGCATGGCGGGCCGAGACGATGGCCGATGGAAGGACGTAGTGGCTTGAGAAGGGAACGAGCGAAGGCGGTGAGGAGTGGAAAGGGTCATGGGTCTTGGCGGATCGGGGAAGAGAGGTGAGGGAGTGCGAGGGTCCAAAGGACTCACCACAGCGACGGTTCCCGGCCGACGAAGAGATTCTTGCCTGGCACGATCCAGAGGACTGCAGGATCTCGTTGTTAGCGGCCCAGCCTTGGTGATTGAGTGGCCAAGGACGGCCGGCGCACCGGCATCGTCGCCCTCGGCGTCCGTCGTCTGAAGGAAGGCGCAGGCATCGGCCGGCGGCGCTGGTCGGTCGACGAGGTAAGCGCGCTTGATCGGCCGTCGTGGCTGTGAGGTCCGAGAGTCCGAGGATGAGAGGGAGGCGGAGGAGGACGAGAGGAGTTGGCGCTTGGTCATGATGGGTCAAAGGGACTGGGTGAGGGTGTCGAAGGGTGTGTGGGTCGGGCGAAGAGTCTCTGGCCGGCCAGCTGGGTCAACGTCGTCCGGTCGAGGTCAGCACCAGCACCAGCACCAGCACCAGAAGTGTCATCAGTTCTGAGCTACATGAGCAAGAGCAATCAACCCATCGACCCCGGATCTGGACGGCCAACCCTCCTCGTCCGACCATCTGCGATCAGGGGGGTCATATCATAGATGCAGGTCGGCGTCAACCTGCCGTCGGCTGTCCGCAGCACCGCCCCCCCCCCCCCCGACGCCATCTCTCCGGCTGCGTCCTTGTGCCTCCTCCTCCTGATTGACACAACTTTGCCTGGTACCGTAGCCCTCGGTCGCTCGGTACGTCTTCTCTGTCGACCACGGTCCGTGAAGGTCGAGTTTTGTTCCTGACTCCCCAAGCGGCTCGTCCCAATCGCATCGGCCGTAGGTCCCTCGCCTCTCGTGTCGCCCACGCTGCCGCCGCCGCCGCCGCCCTCGTCCGACGCGGCCGTCTCGCTCGCCCTGTTGCCCCTCCCGTCCTCGTCGTCGTCGTCCCAACCTCGACCTTCCTCCCCACGCAACCCGGCCAGCAGCATGCCCGCCCTCCCCTCCTTCCTCCCGCGCTTCTACCTCCCGACCCGGTCCTCCTCGCGCGCGCCGCACGAACATCACCCCTTCACGGTGCGCGACGTCGCCCGGTCGTACGGCGCTGACTGGGTCCTCGCTGTCTCGCTCTGGTTCTTCCTCGGCTGGCTCAACCACGTCGAGGGCTACAAGCGCGAGTTCTCCGTCGAGCACGACATCAGGTGCATCCCCGTTCCTGTCTCTCTTTGGGCTCGCGGGAGTTGGGAAAGGCTGGTCAGTTGCTGGGCCATGCTGAGCGGATAGGGAGGCGACGATGGACGTTAAGGGTCTCCATCTCCCATCCCTGCAGCTCCCCCCCCCCTGCGTCTGGACCTTTGGGCTGACCTCTCCTCTTGCTGTGCCGCTCGCTTGCAGCATCCAGCACACATTTGCCGTTCAGTGCGTCTTGCCTGCGCTCCGATCGAGGGCGCTGCCTCGGGGGGGGGGAGCCCACCCCCCTCGTCTCACCCCCTGAGCTGACGCGTGCCTTCCGTTCTTCCTTGCCTCCCCCTCGTCGTTTCGCAGCGAGCGCGTCCCCGTTCGTCCCTCCTTTCTCTGCGACACGCCAGCTTTCTGACGTGCGCTGGTGCTGACCCCAGCCCCTTCTCGCCCTCCGTCGGCAGCCCAACCTGCTTCTTCTCATCTCGTTCGTCCTCCCGCTTGGCTCGGTTCTCCTCCTCTCGGCCGTCGTGATGCGCAACGCGTGGGACGTACACAACTCTGTCCTGAGCGTCCTGATGAGCTACACGATGGCCGGGTTGGTCACTCAGGTGATCAAGGTGCGTCCAGCCGGCCCCGCCTCCTTTCTCCCCTCGGCGGCGCAGAGTCGGGCGAGGTCTGACACATTTTGGAGCCTCCTGTCACCACCAATTCAGATCACCGTCGGCCGGCCCCGCCCGGACCTGATTGACCGTTCGTTCATCCTCTCCGAGACCGCCTTGAGCGCTCCCACCCCTTGGTGTTGCCCGAAGCTCATCGCTGACCGACCCTTCGCTCGACTCTGTGTCCGCGTTCGAGATCAGGTTGCCAGCCCGCGCCGGGCACGCACGACCAGATCCCTGGCCTGTCCAACGTCAGCGTCTGCACCTCGACCGACCTGTACAAGCTCAACGACGGCTTCAAGTCGTTCCCTTCTGGCCACTGTGCGTCTCCCCCCCCTCCTCCCCACTTTCAACCTCCCAGCCGGCTCGACCCCTCGCTCTTGTGTGCTCGGCACTCAACAGCCCGCCGCGCTGACGCTCCTCCTCCCCTTGCGCGTCGATCAACAGCCTCGCTGTCGTTCGCCGGCCTGACGGTCCTCGCCCTCTACCTCGCCGGCAAGCTCCACCTCTTCTCGACCCGCGGCCACAAGTCGCGTGCCTGGCTGGCCCTGACGCCGCTCCTCGGCGCGGTCCTCGTCGCCGTCTCGCGGACGATGGACAACCGGCACCACTGGCAGGACGTGCTTGTCGGCTCGCTCCTCGGCATGCTCGTCGCGGGCGTCACGTACAGGGGCTACTACCCGCCCTTGAACCACCCGCATGCCGACCTGCCGTACGCCCCGCGCGAGGTGGCTGAGGACGAGGAGGAGGGAGAGGGGATCGGCAGGCAGGGGGATGGGTACGAGCGCGTGCACGACGGTGGGGAGAGCGTCGTCGCCCGGCCTAGCTCGGACGAGTGAGTCGCTTGACCATTCCCAAGGTCAGCCGGACTCAAGAGGGAAGGTAAGGGGGGTTAGGAGGGAAGGATCCGAACCCGCGCATGTACAGCCCAGGCGGGGAGGGGCAAGGGAGCCCACCCCCACCTCTTTCTTAGAAATGGTCCTGGAGTCTCAGACCACGCGCCCGACGCCGAGGGCGCGAGCGTCGATGGAAAACATCACCCACGCCGGACGGAGGACAGACCTGATCGGGACGCAGGCATTAGATTCTAAGTATGCGAGGGCCAGCGATGCGGAGGCCGAGAGGGGGGGGGTAGGGTAGGGTAGGGTATGTACGAGGCGAGCGAGGCAAAGCAGTCGTATGTGCGAACGAGACAAGTTTTGCAGCCCGAGGGGCGCGAGAAAAGGCGAACGAATGGGGGGGGGGAACCTCAGACGAGCAGCACCCCGACGGCGCTGGCGAGCACGACTGCGAGCGCTGGTCCGACGCCCGGGAGGGCAAAGGCGGTGCGGGCGGCCGAGACGGGGGACGAAGAAGCCGCGGCGGCGGCTGAGTCGGCCGTCGACGACGACAAAGAGGAGGGGGTCGAGGAGCGGATCGAAGAAAGCGAGGAAGCGCTTGCGCTCGCGGACGACGAGGGCGGGGTGGCCGACGAGGTCGAGGACGAGGGAGCGGCCGAGGACGAGGCGGAGGACGATGCGCTGGCGCTGGGAGCTGACGAGGTAGGAGCGACCGACGACGCGTCGGCGCTGCCCGTCGGCGAGCGGGTCGAGGCGCTCAGCGAGGGGCTCTGCGAGCCTGTCGAAGATGGCATCGATGAAACGAGGGGCAGGGGCGCCTTTTGTCAGTCCTCGCGCAGCGATGCCAGGCGAGAGGCGAGGTTGGAAAGCAAGCGGATGGAGGAGGAGGGACTGACTGGCGTCGCTGACAGCGCCCTGCGTGGGCAGCCCAGCCGCGCCCGTCGCGCCCGCGTCTGCGCCGCCGACCGTCGCAAACGAGGTGCACGCGCTCGTCGCCCCTGCCGGGTGAGCAGCCGGTGTGCTCGCCTGGCCCTGGTAGAACGTCGAGGTACCGTACACGCCCACTGTGACGTACCGCGGGGACAAAAGGGTGAGCAAGGGCAAGATGAGGAAGGGAGAAGAGGGGTATGTGAGAGATGGAAAGCGCACTCGGCTCGACCGCCTCGCCCTCGCACTGATCAAACGACCCGCCAGAGTAGTCGCCAGGGATGTTCCATCCGCAGCCGAGCGTGCTGCGTTCATTCAAGCGCACACAGGAGCGAGAGCGCGGCCGCGTTGGGGAAGGGTGTCAGCGAAGGATGATTGAGAAAAAAGCGCAGTGAGATCGCGTAGGCAGTGGGGGCGGGGGGGGGGGGGGGGGGGGAAACGCACTCGTAGATATCTGAAATCGCAACGTCGAGAGCGAGCAACCCGTTTCGGGAGAGAAGGGTGAGGGGACGAGGGATGCGTGTCAGCACCTCCTACACTCAGAGAGACAGGGGTGATGGTCGGGGGATGAGCGACGACGACGCACGCTCGCAGTACTCGGCCGCCCGGTCACCGGTGCACGCCCGGATGCAAAAGTAGTTTGCCGACATGAACGAGGTCCACTCGGCGACGTTTGTGTCGCCAAAGGCGGAGGCGAAGACGAGTCCGCCAATCGGGTTGCCTGGCGGCGTCGGGAGCAGACGGAAAGTTTAGCGAGCGCAGCAGGAGGGACAGTCTGCAAGTATCATGAAGGAAGGGAAGCGGCGAGTCAGAACGTACCGAGTCCATCCGCCCCGTGCGGGTCGAGCTCTCCACCATCGTCCCCGGCCGGCACGTTCATGCTCGTAAAGTCGCCGACGCCCGTGATCTGGACGTAGTGCTCGGTCTGGACAAAGTGGACGCCCGAAAGGGCGCCGGCGGGGATCAGGCGAGTGCCGTGGGTTGGGAGGGTGCACCATCTGTGCGCGAGTCACCGAGGAGAAAAAAAAAAGAGGGAGGGGGGGGGGGAGGAAAGAGGGGTGAGCGCACGACCGCAGCGAGCGAGGAGAGGGGAGAGGAAAGGAAGGGGATGGCGCACGCCACCTCGAGCCGCTCCGTGTTGCCGATCGTCGAGGCGCCATAGGGCGAGGTGTCGTCCGGCGGGGCCCAGAGGCAGAAGTCGGTCGCTGTTGCAAGTGGAGAGGTAGAGTCAGGGAGGGGCGTCAGTCTACGAGCGGCCGTGGGTGGAGAGACGCAGAGAGAGGGGAGGGGGTTCCGAGTCTGGTTCAGCTTCTGCTGCAAGGGGACGCCCTGCTCCGTCCCTCCTGGCTTGCCAGCCCGGCCCTCGCGACCTTCGTCGGACCCTCCTCGCCGATCCACCCAGCCAGCCAGCCAGCCTGCCCGACTGACTCTTCAGAAGAACGCGACAGGAGCGACCGCACCGCTGTTGACAAAGACGTTCTGGCATTCGCTCGTCTGCGAGCTCCCCGTTCCGCAGGAGTTGGTCCCCGTCTGGCCTTCCTCAGACGTCTCGGGCGCCGTTTCGGGTGTGATGCTGTCGAAGGGTGTTCGAAGGAATGTGAGAAGGTCAGCGAGCGAGGTCAGGCGTGAGGCTGAGGAAGTGAGGGAGGGATGGAGAGGCAAGCCGGACGAACGTCGCTGTTGACTGAGCCGACGCGAGGTCGGAGCCGAGCAGCAGGACAGCGGCTGCAGCGGTGGCGGCAAGGGCGAGCGGGCGCGGGGTTGGGTTGAGCATGTTCCTGGTCGTCGTCGTTGTTGGCAGATGTTGTGGATGGGCGGGTGGTGGTAGTGAGGTCCAAGAAGAGGGATGGGATGGTACAGAATCGTCTCGGTGACCGTCCAGGGCGTGAGGGAGGGCAAGCCATCGGTTGTTGTGACCGACCAGGCGACAGGCCAGTCCGCGTGCGAGGGTGCACGCACGCACGCCGGGTCGACACCGACTAAGTTTAGCCAGCGGGGCTGCTTCGGCTCACGACCATCGCAGATCGCCAGCGCGCGTAAGAGGAGCGGCCAACCGGCAGGAAGGGAATGCAGCGCTACAAGCTCATCAAAGGGTCGAGCTCGAGCCGGACGACGAGCCTTCACAAGCCATTGCATGGACGATATTCAGTCTGGGCAGGTCCAGCCCTCGCCAGGTGTGCGTTGGTCGCCGTCCGCCTGAGCATTTGCCTCCGACGGGGGGCGAGACGGCGCCCTTTGTTCGACCATCGACCCGGCACCGACGACCGACCCACCTCGACGACATTCGGTAGCAGCACCGCCAGCACAAGACCACTTGCGCTCAACCTCCAGCTTGCACCCTCGCCCGCTGCCGCCGTCCCTTCCCAATCAGCTCCCCATCGCGCGCGCGCGCGCCTCCCTTCGCCCGGCCCCTCCGTCCAAAGGAGAGCTCTGACCCCTCCTCGACCTCATCTAGCCCTCGTGCGTCCC
Source organism: Cystofilobasidium bisporidii (assembly GCA_014825535.1). Lineage (NCBI taxonomy): Eukaryota > Fungi > Basidiomycota > Tremellomycetes > Cystofilobasidiales > Cystofilobasidiaceae > Cystofilobasidium > Cystofilobasidium bisporidii. The sequence continues at coordinate 48,289 of MVAK01000125.1, forward strand.
CTTTCATCTGACCGCTCGCCTACGCCCCAGCGCAAGGCTCGTCAAGCAGGCGAGTGACTTGCCGACACGCCGCTGGCGCATCGACTCTGTGTCCGCTCGGGGCAGCTGTCTGAAAGGCAGGCGAATCGTGGGTGGCCTAGCTGACCCTTTTCGGCCCTTTCGCTTCCCTCCGACCATCCCTTGGCTCTCCTTCCCTCCAGTCCCCTCCCTCCCTCAATCCCCCAACCATCACTCACCCAACCGCAACAAGGAGCGCTCCATGTCCGCAGTTGACATCCAAGAGAAGATTGCCGCTGCCCGCCGCGAGGCCGAAGGCCTGAAGGAGAAGATCCGGGCCAAGCGCGACCAGACGGGCGACTCGAGCCGTGCGTTCCCCTCTTTCTCCCGACCCGGCTGCCTCTCGCTCTCTCCTCCTTGCCCATCCTCTCTCGCCTGCAACTTGCTCGGGTCTGCGCTTGGCCGTCAAGGAAAGCCACAACGTCTGCCCTTCGTGCGGGCTTGACGTCCGACCCCGTTGTGGGCGGGCTCTCGAGGCGTCCGGAAGGGCTCAAAGGCTCGAACGCTCGCTTGCTCGGGCCCCCCCTTCTTCTCTCCGTCTCGCCGCCCACTCCCCAGCTCGTCGTCTGCTTTTCAATAGCCGTCCATCCAGGTTGGACACGGACGGTACGGGGCATATGACACTTGCATCAGCTGCTGGCAGAAAGGTAGTGACGAGGATCGCCGTGCGCTCGGGACTCTTGGAGGGCAATCACAGGCCCCTCTCATCTGGCGCTTCCCTGCGTCTCTCGCACCTTCGCTCCCCTTGTTCGCCGTCGCACCACCCACCATGCTCAGCTTGATCTCGTCCCGACTTGCCTGAATGCTGCAATCCAGCTGACACTTGGCCTTCCTCCCCCACCCCCTTCTGTCCAACGGCGCCCCACCTGCCCGTCCCCCTCTCCGCCCTTCTCGCATGCCCTCGCCCCCCTGCTTACCCCAGTCCGCGCCCAGGCAGCCGAGATTGAGCCCCTGCCCCGGGTCATCATGAAGCCCCGGCGGACACTCAAGGGCCACCTCGCCAAGATCTACGCGATGCACTGGGCGGCCGACAAGCAGCACCTCGTCTCGGCCTCGCAGGACGGCAAGCTCATCGTCTGGGACGCCTACACGACCAACAAGGTGCATGCGATCCCCCTCCGCTCGAGCTGGGTCATGACGTGCGCCTACTCGCCCTCGGGCAACTTTGTCGCCTGCGGAGGGCTCGACAATGTTTGCTCCATCTACGCGCTCAAGGGCTCGCAGGCCGCCTCGACCTCGGCCAGCGGGGGGATGGGCGGAGCAAAGGCGGCGCGCGAGCTGAGCGCTCACAGCGGCTACCTCAGCTGCTGCAGGTTCATCAACGACCGCCAGATCGTCACCTCGTCGGGCGACATGAGCTGCATGCTCTGGGACATCGACGCCGGCGTGCGCATCATGGACTTTAGCGACCACACGGGCGACGTCATGTCGTGCGTCCTCTCCTGCCTTATCTCCCTCCTGCCCTCTCCTTCCCTTTCATGTCCCTCGCCACGCTAACCCCGCACACCTTCCCGCCTTCTCCCGTCACCCAGCCTCTCCCTCTCGCCCAACGCAAACGTCTTTGTCTCGGGCGCGTGCGACGCGACGGCCAAGGTGTGGGATATCAGGTCCGGCAAGGCGGTCCAGACGTTCACCGGCCACGAGGGCGACATCAACGCTGTCCAGTTCGTCTGCCTCGTTTCTGCCGGTCGCTCGCTGAACGCGGACTCCGGGGCTTGTCAATGCTGATCCAACCCCCGTTCTCATTGCTGCCGCCCAGGTTCTACCCCAACGGCGACGCCTTCGCGACCGGGTCGGACGACGCCTCGTGCAGGCTGTTTGACCTGCGGGCCGACCGCGAGCTCAACACGTACGTCCACGACAACATCCTCTGCGGCATCACCTCGGTCGCCTTCTCCGTCTCGGGCCGCATCCTCTTTGCCGGCTACGACGACAACAACTGCAATGTATGGGACGTGCTCCTTGGTGAGCGCGTCGGCGTCCTCACCGGGCACGAAAACCGCGTCTCGTGCCTCGGTGTCTCCCAGGACGGCATGGCTCTTGCCACGGGCTCGTGGGATTCACTTTTGAAGGCGAGTATGCCCTTCCGCCGCTCTCGTTCCTTGCATGTGTAATGTCCGGGCTGACCCGCTGTCCTTCGGCGCGCCGTCACGCAGATCTGGTCGTAGACGAGCGGTCGTCTCCTGCTGCGCCATATGGCTGTTCATCGCGCAAGCTCGCGATGCAGCTCACGCTCTGGTCCTCAGGCGTGGTCGTACGCGCGGCCCAGCACCAATCCGACAGCTCGGAAGGCTCGTCCTGGCCTCGACTCCTCCATTCTCTCTTCTTCTGTGACTCCTGCCCTCCTGCCTCCGGCATGTCGCCCCTTCCCTTCCCAGCCTTGCCTCCCTTCCCGTCCGCGCTCGCTCAGCATATATACCCTGCCCGGCTCTCTCTTCTTACTCTCTCTCATCACATGCTCCGCGCGATCTCCTTCCCAAAACCACCGCCGCCCGACACGTTCCGTAATACCGTCGCTCGCCCGAGCCAGGACGCACTCTGGTCCCGCCTTCCCATCGTTTCCGCCGTTCCCAAACCCCCTTCCCTCCCTCCAAAGTTCACACGCACACACCTTGCCTTTTGTATGAAACGCTTTCCAACGATGCGCCTTCGTCAACATGCTGCGCTGCGGCTCTTGCTCGTCGGCGCCGGGTCTGTCCCAGACGTCTGCGGAACGCCGTCGAACGGTCGGGGATTACGCCCGCGCGCGTCGTCGCGCGCGCAAGTGCTTGAGGTCCAGCGGGGTGAGCCTCTCGATGCCGGGCTCTCTGCGCAGGACAAGGGCAAGAATGAGCACACTTCCTCGCTCGAGCCGTCTGCCAGCGCTATTGCAGTTCAATCCTTGCGGCGTTCGAGGTCGACGACACGTGCCGGGCCGACGAGGACCAGAACGACCGCCGCAACCAGAGACGATTCGCCGCCGTCCTCACGCCGGCAACAGCTGCTCACTCCTTGGACGACGACCAGGATCTCGCTCGACCTTTGACCCTTCAAAACCTGCCCGACTCTTCCTTCTCCTGTCGCACATGCTAGCATCGCTCCTACTCCTGCTCGCTCCGGTCCTCTCGCTCGGTGGCCTCCCGAACGCTGCGGCCCACTCTTCCACCGCCGCGCTCGCGCTCGCCCCCGCCACCAGTCTTCACCGCCATCTCTCGGCGGCCTCATCGTCACCCGCTGACTTTCCAGGGAAGGGGGGATGCCGAGACTTGCGATCCACCTCGCAGATACGGTTAACGGCATGCCGCTTGGCGTCAGCCGGATCAAGGGCCTGCTGAAGGGCTGTGCGCTCGCTCGCTGGCGGGTGCGCACTCGACTACTCACGTTGACCTAGATACCGCTGCCGCCTGCATTTCGCCGACATGGGCCAGGTCGAGCTCAGCTCATGAGAGCGGATGTAAACTTCAGGTCGTCGGGCCGTCTGTGTGGTGGCGGATCGAGACGACGGCGGCAGTGGGAGGGATGCGAAGCCGTCCAGCCGGCTCGCAGCAGCGGCCGTTGGCGGCCCCATTGCCCGCCCTCTCTTCGGGCCCCTGCAGCAAGCTGCAGCAGCGTCCCCCGGTGGGCCGCCAGCTTTCACGCTCAAGCTCGCTTTGCCGACCCACCGACGTGTCTTAACGGGAGGCTCGTGCTGTAAAGCCACGAGACGGCTTGAGGAGGCGACGGCTAAGCGGCTGACCGGGCCTGGCGCACCTCGACCGCGGGCGCGTAGCTGGACGCACCTTAACGGCAGGAACCCGTGCGCTCCGCCTTCGTGCATACGAACATTGTGTCCTGTTTCGTCGCCGCGATACCCGGGGATGCTCTGAGTCGGCTCCGAGCAGGTCGAGATGGGGCTCAAGACGCTTGAGGGCGCCACCCGGCCCCGGCAACATCGCCGGCGTGCGGCTCGCTCGTCGTGCCTCCCGCGCTCAGCCACGTCCCCTTCCTATGGGCTTCAGCCCTCGCCCCTTTTTTTTGCTTATGCCCATTCCGATCATCTGTCTTCTGGCTCTGGCTCGGGGGTCGCGGTGGTCAGAGGGGCCGTTGCCTTGTGTCTCGCTTCTCTGCGGCCCTCACACCCTCGGACTTCACCCCTGACCGACCTTCTTGACTCGCTGAACGATTTCTCGTGCGCCAAGCCATTTCTCGCTTTCGGTGTCCTCCTTGTTGGTCTAGGACGCCGGCGAGCTCGCGACTGCTTGGTGCTGACCCTTGTTCTTCTCCGCTCGTTCCTGCCGGTCGCTCGCTGGACGCGGACTCCGGGGCTATTGTGCCGGACACCACGCCGGCGCCGTCACCTCCTTCAACTTGTCACCGTCCCTCTCTCCAGACTTGCCCAGACCGTGACCCGAGTCGCGAACAGACTTCGAGAACTTCGAGCCCCTTTGCCTCGGCTTCTTGGGCCGCATCCAGACGCCTCGCTCGTGTCAACGGCTCGAAGTCCGGCCAGGTCCACTGTTGTCGACCGTGAGGCCCGACGACCTGCGTCTCCCCGCACGCGCTTCCTCCCCTCTTCTTCACTTGTCCCCTCACTGACCCGTCGAGCACTATAAGAGGCACGCTCTTGTGCCCCACTCCCTCTCCACTTCTTGCCCCACCGTCCCCCGCCTCCTTCTCCATCAACCACCCCCTCACCACTACTCCAACGGCAAGGCCCCTCCCTCGCCCTCAGCCCTACCAACACCCCAACGATCCACACCCCCTCCACCCTCTCGCCCTCGATGCCCTTCTTCGGTGACAAGGTCGACAAGGCCCTGACGGTTCACGACGAGGACATCCGTCCTCCCTCGCCCGACCGCGTCTACACGCCTGGCTCGG